>WSFP011557705.1:0-11120 GCA_009831015.1 Picea engelmannii
ATTTTTAAATTAATTTTTTACCACCATTTTCTTCATCCCCCCTTTATTACTTGCTTAATTAATTTTTAGTTCTCATGCCGTACTTAGACCTAGGCTTTAAATTCAACTAGGCTCAACAAAATTGTTTTTAAGGGAACTTTTATAATTTTTAAACTGTACTTATGCAACAATTATCTTAAGGCTGACCAGGTGAAAATGCTATATTGTTTTATAGGTATCTAGGTTCATTGACTCACTAGTGTTAAAACCCCGACATGCCCTTCAAGATGCACTACGTTCTCCAAGGGTGCCACTCGCCTACACTCATGTTTCATTTACGCGCCATGTCCTTCAAGATGCACTACGTGCACCAAGGGTGTCACTCACTTTTTGACTGATTTTAGTATAGATCAAACCCTCAGAATCAATACTCCGTCAGGTGACCTGGCGGGAGACTAAGGGTCTCTAAGGAATAAAGACCCTGCCTTATTATGCACCCCTTAGAATCATCATGAGCAATTGTCATAGTCTGCCCTAACGACATCGTAGATCTCTTGAACTAGGTAATCGTTAATCTATGGTTCGATCCACGACGAGAGTGCTACTAGGCTATGGCAGGGATGTTGTCACACCTCTCCCTCAATATCTTTGTTTACAATGATCCAAAATCAACATCATAATATACCAGTCATATGTCACATATGCAATATCAAAAACACTCAAACCATAAAAATCCACTCTCTGACTCGATCCAGAGTCCAAGAAGGTCCATCGATGCCATCGACATCCTCAATCGATCTAGAGTCCTGCACACTAAGGAAAAACCAATCAATATCACATGTCGATACAAATATAATAAAATACATATCATCATATCTCAACATCATCAAAATACATAAGCGAAACAGTCAATCATATAATGAACCAGATCACTCACCCACATGTGTCTTCAAAGAATAAGTCCAATCAGGTGTGCACAAGAGCGGGATGTTACATACACCCTCTCTTGGTTTAAATTTTTTCCTGAATTTTCACAATATATAAGTGGAGAAATAAAGTATCTCACAATATCCATATGTCTAGCTATCAAACAAAAATGGAAAATGTTGACGCATATCATATGCCTCCTCCCAGGTAGTCAAGTGCAGACTATAATTTTCCCACTGGACCTTGACCTGATTGACTGTTCGACACCATAGTTGTCGAATGAGATGTTACAAAATGTGGATTGGCTTCGCCGTGACAACACCTTCATCCGATAGCTTCAAGGAACTCATGTCAATCACATGTGTAGGATCACTAACATAATGTCTCAAAACAGATACGTGAAAAACATTGTGCATAAGCCTCAAAGAATCAAGCAAGGATAGTCGATAGGCCACTGACCGCTTCCTTTCCACAACCTAGAAAGGTCCCATGAACCTAGGAGAGAGTTTATCACCCTTTCAAAACTTGATCGAACTCTTGTGCAGTTTCACCCGCAAGAAGACTCGATCGCCAACTTCATAACTACGGTCAGCACAATGCGCATCGACATAAATATTTTTTCGATCCTGCACTTCCTTGATCCTTTGTCTTATTATTTGCATTTGATCTTCCATTTCTTGGATCACTTCTGGTCCTACCAGGACCCTATCTTCAAGCCGATCCCAAGTCAAAGGCATCTGACATGGTCTCTCGTAAAGAAACTCGAATGGCACCATCTTAATGGTGTTTTGATAACTATTGTTGTATGCAAATTCTACTAGTGGCAATAACTCTTCCCAACACTTATGTTGGTCCATCACGTACATACGCAACATATCCTCCAAGATTTGGTTCATTCGTTCGGTCTTCCCGTCTGTCTCCGAGTGATACGATGTACTAAAGTTCAGTTGGGTTCCCAAGGCCTCTTGGAAAACAGTCCAAAGTTGTCCTGTAAGCATCGATCCTCGATCGGATATAATACTCTTAGGCACACCATGCAACCTCACAAACTTTTTGATGAAAACTCTAGCTATGTCAAGTGCCTGATGTGTTATACACACAGGGATAAAATGAGCACTCTTCATCAAAGTGTCAAATACCACAAAAATCAATTCGTGTCTCCTTTCCATTAGCGACAATCCAACAATGAAATCCATCGAAATGGCCTCCCATTTCGATTCTGGAATAACGTGTGGTTGTAGTAATCCTGTTGGATGTCTATGTTCAGCCTTCACTTGCTGACATTCTAGACACCTTGCCATGTAGTTGACTATGTCAGCCTTCATTCATTTCTAGAAGAATAAGGGTTTAAGGTCTTCCCTCATCTTTGTGACTCCTGGATGATCCATGTACACTCCTCTATGAGCTTCATTTAAGATCAAACTTCTCAACTCATCATTGGGCAATACGTAAATCTGGTTATTATATCTCATTAATCTGTTGTTGTACATAGTAAATCTCTCAAATTTTGGTACCATCATGGTGTTTTGTCCAATAAATTCTTTAACCTCTTTATACCAGTCATCGTCATGCTGTAAAGTTAGAATCTTTTCACGTAGATTCGTCTGAAGAGGTATCACCGAAAATATGTGTGGTCTCCGACTTAACGCATCAACCACTATGTTCATTGTTCTTTTTATGTAGGTAATCTTTAAATTGTACTCGCTAAGAAATTCCAACCAACGACTTTGTTGCGCATTCAAGTCGCTTTGCGTAAAAATGTGTTGTAAACCACAATGGTCCTTTATTAGTTTGAATTTTTGTCCAATAAGTTAGTTTCTCCACAGTCTCAGGGCATACACAATGGATAATAACTCGAAGTCATGCATCACATAGTTCTCCTCATGTCTTCTTAACTTCCTCCATATGTAAGCAATCACTCGACCGTATTTCATCAAGACTCTGCCTAAGCCTTCCTTGGATGTGTCAGTGGATACCAAGAATTCCTTGTCCACGTCAGGGACCTTTAGTATCGACACTATCGTCAACAGCTCCTTGAGCCTTCGAAATTATTCCGTGCATTTCTCATTCCATACAAACTTCCTGTTTTTCTTCTTCAATTCCGTAATTGGATTGGCTATCTTCAAAAAACCCTCGATGAACCATCGATAATATCCCGCTAAACCCATGAAGCTACGCACTTATGGGACATTGTCTGGCTTAGGTCATTCCATAATAGCCTTGACCTTCGTTGGATACACAAGGACACCTTCGTCGTAGATGACATTCCCTAAATAATGAATCTTTGATTGATAAAACGAGCATTTCAGCAGTTTCCCAAACAATTTGTTCTCTTGTAGACACTGTAGTACCAAGCACAAGTGTTCATCATGTTCTTCCATAATCCAAGAATATATCAAAATATTGTCAATGAATAGTTGAACAAACTTGTCCTAGTATTCATGGAACACCCCATTCATTAAGCTCATGAATACCCCAGGGGCGTTTTTTAGTCCAGATGGTAAAACTGTAAACTTGTAATGTCCAAACCTCGTCTTAAAGGCGGTGTTATGAATGTTTTCCTCCTTGATCCATAACTAGTGACACTCTGATATCAAGTCGATCTTCGAGAACACCGTTGCGCCCTTCAACTAATCAAATATATCGTCTATTCTTGGCAATGAATATTGGTTCTTGATCGTTTCCTTGTTGAATTGATGGTAGTCAATGCAAAGTCTCTATGAAACGTCCTTCTTCCATATGAAAATAAAAGGCACGCCCCACAGTGACACACTCAAACGTATAAGTCCTAGATCCAACAACTCCTTCAATTGCATTTTCAAATTCTGTAACTCAGGGGTCAACATACGATAAGGCATTCTTGCTATCGGTTCAGTCCCAAGATTTAGGTCGATGGTAAATTCAAATTCCCTCTCAGGCGACAATCCTGGTAACTCCTCTAGGAGGACGTCTACAAATGCTCATACTACTAGAAGGTTTTCTAGTCCTCCCGCCACACCCTTTTCATTCAACGCAAGGATTGCATATAGCTTGCATCCCTTGCACAAGCTCTTCTAAAGCCGTAAGGAAGAGATAAACCTCAGAGAAACTCCCTGGTTCCTTCCTATGATCACCTGTCTCTGTCCCTCATCATCAACCAAACTCAACCATTTCGTCTTACAATTGAGTATCGCCTCATGCGATTCCAACCCGTCCATATTGATCACGACGTCATAAGACCCTAATATCGTGACGTACAGGTTGGCCTTCATGACAAAATCTCCTAGTTTAAGGCTATAGCTTGTAACCTTTCCTCCAACCTTTTGTTTCTCTCTCGAAGCCATTTCTATGAAGCTAAACTCGTCCTGTTCGAATGCCTTTACCTTAAATATTTTTAGCATTTCACCATAAATAAATATCTTTGTAGCACCTGGATCTATCAAAATATTAAGGGTCTTTTCAATGATTGTACCTGACATCTCGATCACAACAGATTGGTGCTCGGCTTGGCAATTATTCATTGTTGCATGAATCCGATGGGCCTTGCCCAAATCTCCTACGGTCATGGGTCCGACTGATCGGACTGTTCTCTCCCTCTCAACTAGGCAGTCATGCTGGTAATGTGTCTCTCCACATGCCCAACACCTTATCTTTGGTCCAGTACTCTTAGTCCCTGAAGTAGAAGCTGACGGCCCACCGGCCTAAAACCTTGGTCTGTTTGGTTGAACAGGCCTAAACTGTTGTTGCTGCAGTCAATGTTGCTTTTGGTGTTGTGGTAATCTATAGGGAGTCTTCTACTGAGGTGCCAATCTCCATGGTGTAGTGAATTTGGATCCTCTCAGAGTGCCTCGATACCCTGTTGGATGTCTAGCTGGTGTCTTATGCTGCTGCGCACCATATTTCGCATGTCCCATTGATCTCACTAGAGTCCTACTCTGACCCTCGCTGATTTTCTCCTCCTCAGCTTTGAGGGCCTTCTGGACAACATTGTGCAATGCTTGAGGCATCATAACCCTCACTTTTGCATGAATGATGACATCAAGGCCAAGCACAAACTTTTTTAGCTTAAGCTTCTTAGTGTTCAAATGCGGAGCATACCTAAGCATCTCCATGAAACGAGCCTCATACTTGGGCATCGTACGATCTCCCTGTCGCAAGGCTTTGAACTCATTGAGTTGACGCTCAATGAATTCCTCAGACATATACCTCTCCTGGAACCTCTCCTTGAACATTTCCCATGACACGTCCTCGAAGACCATGTTTAGTTGTAGCAGGAGCGTCTTCCACCATAGAAGAGCACTCCCCTTCAGCTGGAAGACCACGATGTAGACCTTCATGTTGGAGGTATAATCGTGAAGTGAAAAGTAAATCTCCATATTCTCCAACCATGCCTCGGTGGCTGTGTCATCCATGGCACCAAATAACTTTGGAAACTTGACCTTCTCGAGTTCTCAGTGAAAGATACCAGTATCGTCTGGGGCACATGGTGGACCCTCAGGAGGTGTCGACACCCTAGCCTCATCTCTATCCAAACAACTGATCAGGGCCTCTAACATCCTCTGAAAGGACCTAATCAACCCAACCACATACCCCACAACTATTTGTTCCTGTCCGACAACTTGTTCTTCTCCTTGAGAGTTATACCCCTTGGGTGTGGATGCTACTGGAGGCATTGCGCCTCCTCCCCTATCACCTCGTCGTCTGCCTTTGCGATGTCCTCTAATCATTATTACCTGCATGAATACAAATCAATTTAATTAGTGACATTTTATCATCAAGTGTATATTTAGTGGAAGACGTAATGACCCCAAGTCGTGGGTCGAACCGACTCTGATACCATATGTAACAGCCCCGACTGTTATGAAACAAATGATGTACAACACGTAATTTTTTTTTTTTTTTTAATTAGGACAATAACATCAACAAGAAAATCATAGCGACATAACTCGATGATATCACAATGAATGAATTTCACACAACACATAAACATAAAAAGCATATCATATTAGCACATCATAAAGCTTGAAGCAATGTACGAAGATTTACTCAGGTAAAGACTATAAATGACTATCTTCCCATCCTACTCTGCAATGGTTAGGACCTCCAGGACACTTAAGCAATGCTCAAGCCCAGGTTGTCATCGATTTTGAACATTTAAGGTCTCAGGGCTAGCGACTATTCTAAGGAACAATGAGGTGTCTACATTCGACTCGACACAATCAAGTCCAAGCCAACTAAGCTACATAACATCATCAATGAACAGCCAGGTGCAAAAGCATTCAATTAAGCCATCACCTGTAATAGAAAATTCCATGGCGCAAGAGAACTTAAATACTTAAACCATCTAGCAATGACATAAGTCGAAGCGCATTAATCTACTTATTTAACTTTTAAGGTGCAAAAAAATCTACTTAACGACCAGGCGCATGATTAATCAATAATCAAATTACAACAATTTTTCATGGTGCAAAGGTAATATCCAACACCCATTCATATCTTGACTTTTCAAGGCATGCAAACAAAAGAATCTAAGCATTATACAAAACATCATTCAATACCCTAATTTTTTCATGTGTGCAAGAGATAA
This sequence comes from Picea engelmannii, assembly GCA_009831015.1. Classification (NCBI taxonomy): domain Eukaryota; kingdom Viridiplantae; phylum Streptophyta; class Pinopsida; order Pinales; family Pinaceae; genus Picea; species Picea engelmannii. The sequence continues at coordinate 6,473 of WSFP011557705.1, forward strand.
CAAAGTTTAGCCAACATTCAAGAATAAACTAATCAACTAAATAACTAAACATCTAAAACCATTAGTCCATACATTAAATCCATTATGCCAGAAGTTCAAATTGTTAACTTTCATAAATTATGAAATCTGTAAACGCAAGAACTCCAGTAAATCAACAAATCATTGACGCAGGATAACTACATTGAATACTTTTGTTGCGCAAGGGTCTAAGACCTATCCATCATAAAATTTTAAGAGTGCAAGAAGCCAAACTCTAAAAATCATCATGTAATACATATAAACTGGAGCGCACAAGTCTAAATTTATCATGTCTTATTTCTCATGATGGGATTTCGCGTGAGCATTTATTTGACGATCATCTAAATCATAGTCTTAATCAATTACAAGTGTCCTTTTAATTTGCCTTAAAAACTAGGTTGTTTCAATTTCCAACTTAATAAAATTATGTTCATCTTTAACTTTTCCCAATATCAATATTAATAGGTATCCCATTACCTACATTAATATAAATTTGTTTGTTGGAATTCAACTATCAATATCAATATAAATTTTCACACTCAATATCTAAATTGTTTAACTCACTTCTCATCATTAAGATATAAATTTCATTTCCCATAATAACATAAGTCTTATCAAGACATACCCTAAACTGATTGGGTGAACATTTTAAACTGAAATAGTAGTAATTGAGTTATAATCGTAAACAACTTACAATTCAAATATATAAGCTAATAAATATCCAACTAATTTATATTCTAGTTGACAATTGCAACAGAACTTGTAATTCTAAATTTAATATTACAGACATACTTAATCTAACTAAGGTAACATTCCAACTGGATTATAATCCAAATTGTAATTGCATCTTACATTAAAACCAAATTTTAATATTGCAATCAGAATGGAATTAATTTGGAAAAACATTCAACTGCATTAAAAATCAAATTATAAATCAGAGATTCATTGAACCGCCAAATCAACAAGAGAATAATTCAAGTGTTAGGTGTCAACGTCATTAGGGAAGAGACGTAAGGAGAAAATTGGGGAAATATAAACCACATAATTTATTGTCTGAGATCATTAAATACTGAGGTGAATCAATGGGAACCACGTCTTTGTTAAGATGAGCACAGAGATGAAGGATGCCAAGTCACTGGGCAGAAGGTGATGCTAAGTTGGTTAACCACCAAATCCGCTGAGAAGAAGAAGAAACTGACAAGCACAGAGGAAATTTTTCTGTCAGAATTAGATATTTACGGTTGACGGTCACCGTATTCTCGGGAGGAATAAGAACCAACCAAAAATATTTCCTACCTGTCCTAATAAATCAGAGGATGTTTTGTCACTGGAAAAAGGAATTGAAATAACTTAATAAGAGAAGGATTAGATCACAAGAATCAGTCTATTGTTGGAGAAACATGACTTCCATAAGAAGATACACACGGTTTCACAAGTCCCCAAACACCGATACTGAAAGGCAATTAAGGTGAAGTAACCACGAATCACTGGCACAAGGTGAAGGGAGAAATTGGAAGAGAGAATGGAGAATAACTGCAAGAAGATGAAAGTGGGAGGGGCACAAGGAAGGAATCCCTTCCAGAGGCGCAGGGAGAACGAGTAAAGGCCAGGTAGGGACATATTAAACCACCTTAATGCAAATGAGAAAATGAATAAGGAAAGTAAAGAAAATAAATACAGCGTAGAGTAAAAACAAGGCCCAGAGATTTGAAACCCTAACAAAATTTCAAAAAATGGACGCATCCTAGATAGGAAAGGGTACACAAAGCAATTAAAGGGGCAAGGAACCTAACACTTTACACACATAGATCCAGAAAACCATTACAACATTCCATCTAAGGGTAAATCCACATACTAATATTTTAACTAATTTACCAATGAAAAATTTTACACTTGTGTAGCGTAACAGAAGGTGCAGAATCTGAGATGGTTGTCCTATGCTTTCTCTCTGTCAAGCTCCTTCTTGCTAACTACTGATACCTCACCGGTACCTCCCAGCCAACACTAGGGGTACTCTTCTTCCCCCTGAGCCCCTCAAGACGCAAAGGGGCCACACACACAAACCAAAGAAAGCAAGCTCCCAACTCGCCTCACAAGGTCGACCTACCACTCTCTATTCGAGCTAGGTATCCCAACTCCCACCGAAAAAAATAGTCAAGAGTAAAATCTGACAACATAACCTTACGCATACTATACGTGATCCATTCCCCTCCTCCGCCATTTCTTTTATAGAGTTCTCTTAGTGACTAGTTTCCAAATTCCCATTTAATTTTTTTTATTAAATTGTTATTAGGAAAATCCTCCCTTGTACACTTGTCACCCGATCCCTTAGTTGCACCAGAAATTCATTTGATTAATTATATTAAATTTCCAATTTCCCTCACCCACCTAAAAAAGTTCCTAAAAACGCTCCTTGGTGTCCCTTTATTCCCTCACATTCCCTTAATGACTGACGCCTTTCTTAAATATTAGTTGAGTTCGAAAAAGGAAAGTTCTCTAGACTAGATTCCCTCCTATGTTCTACATTCCTTTTGTAATTAAGTTTCTCGTTTTTGTCTAAGTTCGAATTTAGCAAGTTTGCACATAAACAACCATTAATATTTTAAATAATTTAATCCTCCATTAATTTTTAAATTAAATTTTTACCCCCACTTTTTTCATCCCCCTATATTACTTGCTTAATTAATTTTTAGTTCTCATGTCCTACTTAGACCTGGGCTTTAAATTCAACTAGGCTCAACAAAATTGTTTTTAAGGGAACTTTTATAATTTTTAAACTTTACTTATGCAACAATTATCTTAAGGCTGATGAAGTCAAAATGAGATATTGTTTTCTAGGTGCCTAGGTTCATTGACTCACCAGTGTTAAAACCGTGACGTTCCCTTCAAGAAACACTACGTGCTCCAAGGGTGCCACTTGCCTGCATTCATGTTTCATTTACGCGACGTTGCCTTCAAGACGCACTAATTTCTCCAAGGGTGCCACTCCCCTTTTGGATGATTTTGGTAGACATCAAACCCTTGGAGTCAATACTCTATTAGGTGACCTGGAGGGAGACTAAGGACATCTAAGGAATAAGGACCTGGCCTTATTGTGCACCCCTTAGAATCATCGTGAGCAACTGTCACAGTCTTCCCTCACAGCATCATGGATCGCTCGAACTAGGTAATCGTTAACCTACAGTTCGCGCTACGGTAGGAGTGCTAGTAGGATGTGGCAGGGATGCTACCACACCTCTCCCTCAATATCTCTAGTTTTCATGTCTGTCCCCTTTACTGCAAATGTGATTCTGGTTAGAAAGATATCGTGAGCCTGCATCCATCAACTAAACATGTCAGCAATCCAAAATCAACATCATAATATACCAGTCATATGTCACATATGTAATATCAAAAACACTCAAACCAGAACAATCCACTCCCTTAATTGATCTAGAGTCCAAGGAGGTCCATTGATGCCATCGACATCCTACATTAGTCCAGAGTCCTGAACACTCAGGAAACACCAGTCAATAACACTTGTCAATACTAATATAATAAAATACATATCATCACATCACAATATCATCAAAATCCATAAGAGAAACAATCAATCATATAATGAACTGAATCACTCGCACACAATTGTCCTCAAAGAATAAGTCCAGTTAAGTGTGCGCAAGAGCGGGATACTACATTTTACTAAGGATTTACTTTATGATTCAAACTCTCTAATTATTTACACATTTTAGAACTATAGTTGAAGGACATGAGGTCTAATTTAATGGATCTTGTAGTAGGGAATGTTAAAGGGGACAACCCCTTTGAACATCTTTCACAGAGAGGCCTTTTGTCGACTGTGGGGAAGGTTAATATGCCAAGTGAACTTGGGAATCAGTTGAGCAACTAGACTATGCCTAGATATCAAAAATAAATTCAACATAAATACTTTTATTACAATTGAATTATGTAATATAAATATTTAATATTTACAATTTCCTTAATAAATTGTTACTTAAAAACATATTTTTTTAATAACTAACTTAATTTTATCTTTTAATACTATTTAAGTATTTGTTCATTACTTTTAATAACAAAAAATCTTAAATGACATCCAAATTGGAGATGCATTCGAGGGAGGGGCAAATGGTGACACACAGGTAGAGGACTATGAAAACACACTTCAATGATACATGATACTGAATCCATAGGCACAATGACAGATCTTGATGATGAGCATATTGGCTCTGAACGCATGCTTGCAACTGAAACTGAGGATATAAAATCTAGGGCAAGATGTGCATACATAAAATCATAGTGTTTTGCAGTGTGGAAGCATTGGGTAAAAGCACAGTAATAAATATATATATATAGTAAGCAAAAAAATCGTTGTACTAATAAAATCGTATTGAATAGATACAGTAAGAACAGTAATCAAACTACTTGACTATCATGCTCATCATGAGGAATCACAGTAATTAATATATATATATACAGTAAGCAAAAAATTCATTCACGAAGAAGGTAAAAATACAATAAGAAACACAACGAATCATGCCCAATAAACCGTTGGGTGGGTAACACGAATTTTCTGAGGAAAGGAACAAAAATATGAATGAGCAATGGAAAATAATGTAGGTTTACACCCCAT
>WSFP011557713.1:0-11120 GCA_009831015.1 Picea engelmannii
TGCCATTTAATTCTTGTTAGAGTGGTTGCCAACATGGCTCCTAAATTGTAGCTGTTTGTTAAGATCTGTTAGCACATGTGTTAGAATTGTAGTTGTTTTGGAGAATCCTATGATAGGAAGGCCAACTCACACCTCTAGCTGTTGCCTTTTCTCTTTTGATTATAAATACATCTTCTAAATGATTAGAGAGGTTTGAATGGTTTAGCAGGGCTCCCTGATTGTAATATTTTGACCAAGTAAAGCTGTTCTCTGGTTGTGTATTGGACTTGAGACATTTTGATTAATAGAAGTCAGTTTCCTTTTATCATCTTGTTGCCTCTTATACTGAAATACTCATGATTGGATGATCCATATGGGATGTTGTGGTTGTGTTATAATGAATGTTTGATTATAATGCTGTTATGAATGTTTTCAGTGTTCTTAAACTTTAAGTTCAAGAAGTTCTTGTGACTGAGTTTTTCTTCTCTTGGCTGCTTGAAGACCTGATGTTAACAATAGACCTTTCCACCTTCTTCACTAAGTCTTCCTCCTATTCACTTTTACCCAAAACCACTGACTGAAGTTAATCAAGACCTCATTTGCTTATGCATGCTAGCCCAGATTTCTGAGTTAAAACATTCTTATTCTGAATTTTGTCCATTTGACCTTTAATCACTCATTTACATTTACAAACCTTTTTATGGGTACTAGGCTTATCCTCTTGCAATATGAGGGTGATTCTCAGTGCTAACATTATTATTGATGAGTTGGGAAATTTTTGTTATGGTGTTCTCTATCTGGATCTTGAATGCTGACAATGGAGGCAATGGCATAAAAATGCATGCTAAGGGTATGTTGCTTGGACACAGTTTGTTGCAAATCTTTATGAAACTGATACCCACCATTTAGGTCGTTTGACCAAGCTGAAACAATTTGGCACAATGGAATACTTTATAATCACCTTTGAGCACTTGGCTTTCAGAACGAAGGGCATGTCAGATGCCTTCTTTAGGGAATGCTTGATGAATGGCCTAAAGGATAAAATTCGATCCCAGGTCCTAATGGCTCGCCCTCAGACTTGGTTGGAAGGTACTAAAAGAGCCAAGGAAGCACAATATATTGTCCTCTCTCTAAAAAAAAAACCCTCCTTTATTCCTCGCCCTTGACCCACCAATCTCGCCCTTCCTTCCATTCCTCTCAAGATCCAAAAATTAACTAGGGAAGAAATGGCTGAATGCCAACTCAAGGGTCTTTTCTATAATTGTGATGACAAATATTTTCCGGGGCACAAGCGTAAGGAAGAAAATATTTTATGGCCATTTCTTAGGATGTTGTTGACGATGAGGTCTATGTTTCCCTTGTGGAAGAGCTACCCCAAGCAGATGATCGTACTCTTCTCTCTGATCTACTAGAAGTTGAACTGCTGATTTCGCTGCATGCCCTCACTGACTTCTCTACTCCCCAAACTCTGAAGTTAATTGGATACATTAAGCATAGGAAAGACATCATCCTAGTTGACAATGCCAACACCCATAATTTTATTCATCGCCACATTGCCTAATAAATCAATTGCTATATCCATGCAGTGTACAACTTTCAAATCATGATTGCTAATGGCGGTTCCATGAAATGTGGTGGGTGTTGTGAAAATGTGCACCTACAAATTAGTTAGTACCACTTGAAATCTTATATGTTTTCAATCGACATGGGGGGTTGTGACATTGTTCTCGGTGCTGAATGGTTACACACTCTCGACCCCATCCTCATGGATTTTATGGACCTAACCATGCAATTCCAACAGGAGGGATGACAATATAAGTTCCAAGGCATCACAACAGGCTCACCTGAGATTATCAGTTCAAATAGAATGGAAAAGATACTAAAAAAGGTCATTCTAACATTATTTCCCAACTCTATTCCATTCAAACCATTGAGACACCTTTTATGCACCTTGACCTCCAATCTATACTCTCCTGACACCAATCTATTTTTAACACTCCCGATGGACTTCCCCCTTCTCCCAGAGTCCACTATCATTCCATTCCTCTAGTACAAGCCAATCTTCCTTCCAATGTTCACCCTTATTGCCATCCCTTTTCCCACAAAAATGAATTTGAGAAAATTGTTCAATAATTGATAGAAGTAGGTGTTATCCAACCTAGTACCAGCCCATATTATTCTCTGGTAGTCATGGTACTCAAGAAAGAAGGAACTTGGTGCATGTGTCTTGATTTTTGTGCTCTCAACAAACTCACAATCATAGACAAATTTCCCATTCCTGTCATTGATGACCTTTTGGATGGATTTAGTGGTGCTCAATACTTTACCAAACTTGATCTCCATTTTGGCTAGCCATAGATAAGTATGAAAGAGAAAGACATTCCAAGACTGGCTTTAGAACTCATGAGAGTCACTATGAGTTCTTGGTCATGCCCTTTGGCTTGTGTAATGCCCCTTCCACTTTTCAAAGTCTCATGAATCATGTCTTCCATCCTTTCCTTTACTTCATCATTTTGTCTTAGTTTTCTTTGATGATATTCTTATCTATAGTAAAACTTGGCAAGCCCATCTTTCCCATGTGGATCAAGTTCTCCAGCCACTGTCTAAGCACAAACTTTTTCTCAAATAGTCTAAATGTTCTTTTGGAGCCTTTGAAGTTGAGTACTTGGGTCATATTGTTGGCAAGGATGGTGTATGGGTGAAACCAAAGAAAATTGAAGCTATCAAGGATTGGCTTTGCGCTAAAACTCTTAAAAGCTTGTGTGGTTTCTTGGGTTTAAAGGGATATTATCGCAAGTTTGTTTAGAATTATGAAAAAATTGCAGCTCCTCTCACTGCTCCTTAAAAAGAATGCTTTCAGTTCGACTCTAGTAATTGATCAATCCTTCCAGGCCTTGAAAGAGGCTATGTGCACGACTCTTGTCCTGGCACTACTAGACTTCACCAAGATTTTTTTTCTGGAATGCGATGCATCAGGGAAAGGAATTGGGGCAGTCCTCATGCAAGATGATCGACCTTTGGCTTTCACTAGCAAACAACTGTCAGACTACCATTTGGTCCAATCAACCTATGAAAATGAAATGTTGGATATTTTGCATGCAGTGGATCTTTGATGTCCTTATTTATTGGGGAAACACTTTCAAATTAAAACTGATTATCGTAGTCTCGAGTAATTTCTAGAACAAAGAATTTCATCCTCAGAGAAACAAAAATGGGTGATCAAGCTGTTTGGATATGATTATGAGGTCATATACAAGAAGGGAAAATAAAATGTGGTTGCTGATGCTCTTTCAAGGAAATATGAAGAAGATGGGTCCCTCTTTTCCCTCTCATTCATTGTAGTCGATTGACTTCAGGCCGTTCGCCAAGAATGGTTGCAAGACCCCAAACTTTCAAGCTTGATCCAAAAATTGCAACAGGATTATCAAGCTTCTCCAGGGTACTCTTGGCATAATGAAGAGCTTTGCTATAAAGGTCGTCTGTACTTAAGCGAACATTCGAACCTCAAATCCATGATGCTCTCTGGGTTTCATGCTTCACCCACAACTGGACATTCAGGCTTTACAAAAACCTATGAATGTGTCAAATGTTCTTTTTTCTGGGAAGGTATGAAACCTGACATCCACACCTTTGTGGATGAATGTGATTCCTGTCAACATAATAAAGCTGAAACAATCAAAGCTCCAGACACACTCCAACCACTCTCGATTCCACCTACTATTTGAACATATATTTCTATGGATTTCATAGTTGGCTTACCTAAATCGGGTAATAAGTCAATCATCATGGTGGTAGTATATTGTCTTTCCAAATATGCTCATTTATGTGCTCTTCAACACCCATTCACTGCATCCACAGTGGCTCAATTTTTTATGGATAATATATTCAAACTCCATGGAATGCCTCATTCTATTGTCTCTGACCATGATCCAAATTTCACCAACAATTTTTGGCAAGAATTGTTCAGGCTCCAGGGAACCCTAATTCATCTTAGAACTGCCTATCATCCCCAGAATGATGGACAAATTGAAGCCATCAACAAGTGTTTGGAAACATATTTGCAGTGTTTTGTGTCATGCAGACAAAATCAATGGGCTTAGTGGCTACCCCTACTTGAATGGTGGTACAACACATCTTACCATACTTTCGCTTGCATGACTCCCTTTGAATTGGTCTACAGGAAAAAACCACGGTCAATTCTTTCATACATGCCAACTGTCTCCAAGATTTAGGAGGTTGAAAATGATCTTACAGTCCGTGTGGCCATTCTCCTTACCCTCAAAGAAAATTTGGTCCTAGATCAAAATCACATGAAGCAACAAGTGGATCAAGGTTGTTTCAAACGCCAATTCACTGAAGGGGACCAAATATTTATTCGTCTACAACCTTATAAGCATAATTCACTCAAAGTTGTACATTGTTAGAAACTTGCCCCCAAATCTTATGGTCCTTATACAATTCTCAAGCGATTGGGGCTCATGGCCTACCAATTAGCTCTTCCCAATCACTCTAAGCTTCATTTTGTTTTTCATGTCTTATGTTTAAAGAAAGTGATTGGAATTAAGTGCCATACTCAAACTAGTATCCCTGAGTTGGATGAAGAAGGTTCCATTTGGTTGCAGCCACAAGTAGTCTTGGACCGGTGCGAGCATCCATAAATGCACTATCAAGGAAGTTTTAGTTTAGTGGAAGGATACACCACCAGAAGATGCCACTTGAGAGTGGGCTACCATTCTGCAATAATTTGCTCATCTCAAGCCTTGAGGACAAGGATTTTTTTCAAGGGGGAGGGTATGTTAGGGACCTAACCTTCCTAACCCCTAAGGTAGGTAGAATAATATATTTTCCATGTAACAAAGACCGACATTAGTAAATAAGGCCTATATAATAATGTGAACAAGTATATTGTAAGAATACTTAAGAGAAGCTTCCGCTTCTAGAAAGATCTTCCTCTAGAATATTCTTTAAAAGATAGAATTAGTATAAATAGGAGTAGAAGGCATGAAAAATTCTTATCTTGAGAATTATTGTAATAGTTCTATGCTCTGCTGGAGGTTTCCTCCTCGAAGAGGCAAGTGAACTTGACTTTATATCAATAAATGTATCATTGTTGGTGTTGTTGTTCTCTATATTTTGTTGCTCCGCTGGTATTTGTTGCAATATTTTTGTTTCTGCTTATTATAATACATATGGTACCTTACATTTTTCTTAATTCATTTGCGTTCTTGGGTGGATTTTCAATCAAATCTTATAGAAGGGTTTGTTTGAAATCGAGCTGTATTAGGGAGCACAAAATGGGATAAGACAAATTGGGGAAAGTGGGGGGCAAAAGGCTAAATTAATATCCTCATCCACTTGGGAAAGGGCTTTGAGCTAGAGTAGAAGGGAATATATGGAGGGTTAACGATATATTATGAACTTAGGTGGAGACGGTATGTGAGAGTGGGAAAGTAAATGGGGAAAGTAGGGGGAGATGCAATAGAAGTGTGGCTGAGATATGGGTAGGGGGAATTGAGAGGGAGATTGCATGTGTCATCAAAGAGGGACTTGAGGAGGAAAGGGTGAATGTAGGCACTTATATAGAAGTGGAATGATCCTTTTGGATTTATAGGGGTTACAAGTAAGGTTAATGATGTTATGGTTTGATAAGATTGAGGATCTTGAGCTTCGAAGAAAAAAAATCAAGGAATATGGGGATGCAAATGGATTTAGACCCATTTGTCTACAAAGCTTGAAGGTGCCTTCATGGAGAGCTAAATAATTATTACTAGAGGATACATGGATTTTTTTTAAGTATATGTATACATGCTTGAGATCCATCTTAGTGAGTAACTTCATGAGAACAAGTGAATCATATAGAATTGAGTTGTTTTTTCTATTTATTGGACTATGGACACCATTGTACTTGACCATCAATTGATTTTGATTGATCTAAAACACCAGAATAAATTTGTTAGGGTCATACCCTAATACCTTTACTTGGAATAGTTTATTGATGTACGAGGCCACCTTCCTTGAATAAGGCCGACTAAATAATTAGCTAATAGTTACTTATTGTAAAAAGGGTCCTCTTTATTAGTAAGACCTAGATTAGTTAGTATGACCTCATTATAAGTGGGACCACATGTAGTTAAGATTCTCTATTGATAGCTATATAGTGAGTAGAAGGTTATGAAATGTTTTGTCCAAACTTGTTATTGTATTTAAAGCTCTGATCTAGTAGATCCCCCCCTTGAAGAGGCAAGTGAAAATAACTCTCTATTTTTGAATATCATTAATACAAGAGATATTTCTTAGGGTTTATCTATCTCTTATATTCTTCTATTTTTGCACTGGTATTCTGTTACATTCTGTGTGATTTCTCCGAATTTCTATGGTTAAGTACATTGCAAGTGGTATCAAAGCTCCTTTTTGGGGCAAAAAAGGAGATTTTGTTTCTTCTTTTTGTATGAATTTTGAGGGAAAAAAGAGGACAATGGAGTTTATATAAAATTTTGAAACTTTATGTGCAAAATCTAAAGAAACCAGTGGTATATTTGAGTTCCTCTCACAAAAACACCCAATTTAAAAAAAAAAAAATCTCAAATGGAGTCCAAAAAATGAACATATTGTTGATTTAGAAATCCACTATTTTAGGGTTTTTCCGGTGACGACCACGAATATTGCATAGCGAATATCGTTTGACAGAGCACCTAGATTTATGTCAGGTCAGTGCTAGTAGTTGCAGAGTGGCCACACCATTTCCATAAAGTGGTCATAATAACAATTTTGATATTGTGGGAGTTGTGGTTATTTCAAATTTTTGAACCCAAACCCTAGCTTGAAAATTAAGTCATTTTCCAGTGATTGTAGAGCTCTTTCTTGGGTTAATGAGTTCCTAAATTTTTAAAACTCTTTTTTAGAGATGTGTTATGGAATCTTTAAATAACATAGTGATCTGTACTTCAATGGGTATAAGTGCGATCGGGGAAGAATACACATAGGAAATACATGTGGAATCACATTGTTGGAAACCCTTGTAACCCCTGTTGGTACCCCTTCGAGTAGTACCACATTAGACAATACTTGTATACAAAGTATTACTTCAACATATCCTTGTGTGTATAGGAAGCCCTCTAGGTCTACTTAAAACCAACTTTAGATAAAATCATCGGTTGTCTTGTTGCTAAAGTACATCGAGAACAACACTCGAGGAGATCACTCTCTAGTACCTGGATAGTCCAGTAGTATGGCTAAGGACACTATTGAGCTTCCTCAATTAGTGCCTTGAGATATTGGGCCAAGCACTACCGATTGACCCCACATGTATATCAAAGAGATATAACATCTGACACTTCCTTGTCCTCAGGACCCGATAACCATTTTTAGTGAAATTCCCATGGTGGAGCCCTATAAACCACCTCATACCAACACCCTAGACAGTGTGGCCACACACTCTACTACTAGAAGGTTGGAGAACTTGGATGATTAATAGATGAATCCTAATGGATTCATAAGACCGTAAATGGTTGGGATTAGACATTGGATCATAAATTGGATGAAACGTTGGATTAGAAAAATCAGTAGACCCTAGCCAACTTGGATAAGATGTTGAATGAGAATTTGGTGCTTCTGCAAGTTCAAGGCATAGCAGAAGAAGATCCCTGGAATGCACAACACATTGAGCCACAATAGGAATAAAATTCTAACTCATGAATATCTAGCCACCAACAACCCCCTTTGGGTTCTCACAACCATAAACCACCCTCAATGGATAATAACATATGGCACTATGGTTTTGATCCATCAATATGGGTCACTTAGATGGAACAATACTTCTCCCTCCATGACATCACTGATGACATGATGAAACTTAGGCTGGGGGTCTTATATTTGGATCCAAAATGATGGCAATGGTGGGAATGGAATAAAAAATACTATGCAAGCTACATTGCTTGGACTTAGTTTATTAAAGTTATCCATGCACATTTTGAGCATGATACTCACTATTTGGGGTGGCTTACCAAGTTACATCAAATATGCTCAGTCACAAACTTTATCTCAACCTTTTAGAAATTGTCCATTTGTATAGAGAAATCAATAGGTTCTTTCTTAAAGAATGTTTCATTAGTGGCCTAATGAGGGGATTCGAGCACAAGTTATAATCCACATCCCGCTACTTGGTTGGTAGTGTCTCAGAGGGATTTAAAAGCATAGATGGTGACCAATGTACAAACCAAAAAAACCTCTCTCATTTCCCACATTCACACTCCCCAAGCTAATTCCACAAGCAAAAATCCTACTCATCCCTTGAAAGTCAAAGGTTGTCTCCAGTGGAAATGGTAGATCGCTAAAGACATGGACTATTCTATAATTATGATGAAAAGTATGCTCTAGGTCATAGGTGTAATGAACATAAATTGTTCCAAATTGATATAACTACTCTAGCCCCGAAAAAATACATAACTACCAAAGATATATTGGAGTTACTAATTGAAGACACCAACCCTACTACTCATGAAGCTATTGAACCTCAATTCCCTCGGGAAGAACCCCTAATCTCCTTGTATGCATTATCGAACATTTTGACTCCAGAAACCTTGAAACTTACGTGCTACATCAAGCACTAAAAAGTCGTAGTCCTAGTTAACAGTGGAAATACTCACAATTTCATTCACAAGTGAGTGGCAGAAGAAACCCATTATTATGTCCACCTAGTGCACAACTTTGAAATTATGATCGCGAATGGAGGTATGGTGAAATATGGGGGCAGATGTGAAAATTTCAAACTCTATATGGGCGACAATAAACTCGAAACCCATCTATTTTCCATTGATGCAAGTCGTTGTGATAAAGTATTGGGGGTAGAATCACTACGCACTTTGAGACTAGTCACCATCGATTTCAAGGAACTATATATAATGTTCACTAAAGAGGGTCATGTACACACCCTTGGAGGGATTTAAGCAGGCTTTCTTGAAATAGTTATCTCTCATCATATGGAGAAGTTATCAAAGAAAGTCCACTAAGGAATTATTTCCCAATTTAATGCCATACAAGTTATGGAAATTTTTACACAAGAAATCCCCTCATACTTGCAGTTGGTCCTTGACAAACATCATCATGTATTTGAGATACCAAAGAGTTTACCCCCTTCTCACGGAGAGCACGACAATGGTATTCCCCTAATTCTAGGAAGTGAACCACCAAATTTATGTCTTTATTGATTCCATTTTGCACAAAAGAATGAAATAGAAAATATCATTCAAGAACTATTGGAGTTAGGGGTCATATGTCCTAGTACAAGCCCTTACTCATCACCAATAGTTATGGTGTTAAGGAAGGAATGCACTAGGTGCATGTGTCCTGATTTTAGGGCTCTCAATAATTTGACAACTGGGGACAAATTTCCTATCCCAGTTATTGATGATCTCCTCGATGAACTTCATGGAACCAAGTTTTTCACTAAGTTTGATCTGCATTTAGGATACCTTCAAATCAGGATGAAAGAGGTAGACATCCCTAAGAAAACTTTCTAGACACATGAAGGTCATTATGAGTTTTTAGTGATTTCCTTTGGTGTTTTTAATGCTCCATCCACTTTCCAGAGGTTCATGAACAAGATTTTCAAACCCTTCCTATGCAATTTTGTGCTAGTCTTCTTTGATGATATCTTTATATACAATAAAGCATGGGTATCACACATAGATAATGCCAATAAGTCCTTGCAACTCTTGTACAATAACCAATTATTCCTAAAGTGTTCCAATTGTGCTTTTGGGGCTCAAAAGGTTTAATATTTGGGTCACATTGTAACTGAAGATGGAGTACGAGTTGATCCCAAGAAAGTGGTGGCCATGCAAGATTGGCCTTGTCCCAAAAAAATGAAGGGACTGCATGGATTCTTATGAATTACATGATACTATTGGAAATGTTTGAAAACTTATGCAAAAATTTCATATCCCTTAAAATCATTCCTTAAGAAGAATGCCTTTGCCCGGAGCGAGGTAGCAGAACAGGGCTTCACTGCTTTAAAGGATGCCATGTGCACTACTCCACTATTAGTAGTGACTGATTTTATTAATACTTTTTTCTAGGAATATGATGCCTCAGGAAGAGGTCTCAGAGCAATATTGATGCAAGAAGGACACCCCTTGGAATTCACCAATAAGAAGTTGTGTGACTGAAATTTGGGAAGATCCACATATGAGAAGGAAATGATGACTATGTTGCATGCAATAGAAACATGGCGCCCATATCTCATAGGGAAGCATTTCCAGTTCAAGAATGACCATCATAGTTTGAAGTACTTTCTCGAACAAAGGTTGTCTTCACCAAAGAAACATACCGGGTCACTAAGATGTTGGGATATGATTATGAGATCATATATACAAAGGGTAAATAAAATGTCGTGGTTGATGCTTTAGCTAGACAATTTGAGGATGATGGATCAATCCTTGCCTTATCCTTACCAAGTCTAGGATGGATTGAGGAAGCTCACAAGGAATGGTTGGAAAACAATACTTTAAGGAAAGTCATCCAATGGCTTCAAACGTATCCTAACTTGCTTGGAAACAAGATACATTGCGGTATAAATGACACATTGTTATGACAAAATATTTGGCCTTAAAATGAGTTGTTGAGGAAAGGGTATAGAAAACCTTACTTAAGCATTTTCAGATCTTATTTGGCTAAGACAATATAGTTGCGAATGTCACCCTCGGTTTATAGCCTCAAAGACAATTGCTTAATCCAAAAGTATTAAGTACAAAGGATCAAGGCTGAATTTTATGTGATATGTATAACAATGAAAAGAAGTAAACTTAAACAAAGTTACATGAATGTGTACATAATTTATACAAATCTATACGTGGAGATCAAGGCAAAAGAATGAACCAGATCATTAAAACACGTGTGAGACTGAAACAATAATCTGATTTTTCATTTATTTCATTCTGAGATACAAAACTGAGTTCTCTCTACAAACCCCTGCGAGGGTAGGGACTAAAATCAAATTTAGAAGCCTTTGATGGGCACCATACAAAAAGACTCTGACAATCAAGAAGAAAACCAAAGCTAAAGATATGGATCAACTTGCCACAAAATGCTGTCACTTGACTCTGCAAGATATTCTTTATCAGTCATGAAATTCAATTCATGCA
>WSFP011557718.1:0-11120 GCA_009831015.1 Picea engelmannii
ATTTGAAGTTGGAACATCCTGCTGCTATGATTGTCAGCTTTGTTTAAGGCGTTGGCTACACGTTCCAAGTGTTTAAGCGAATTACTGCAACAAGAGAAATCAACCCACATAGCAGAAGCACTTTTGCAGAGATCCAATTTCATTTGATTGGAGAGTCACCGTGAAGTTGGCAAGATTTTGTATGTAAAAGCCTCATTGCCTTAGGCGGTTTTAATACCCGATTCTCTATCCGTTTTGCCATTTTCTGTCAACTACTTTGGCTCTCGCATACACGATATCCAGAGACTCATTTTATTGAATCGCAGTTGCAGATATTATTCGACAAGATGGGTGATATATTTGAGGATGAAAATGAGCCCACACTCACCATTGACGAGTACATAGAGAGCGTGGACGCCCAAGAATTGGTAAATTTCTTGACAGAGACTCGGTTTGTGAAGCTTGGGGCGGAAATCCATTTAATGAACTAGGGTTTAATGAAGTAAGGTTAATGTATGATGTGCGTCTGTGCAGGAAGCTGATTTGGTATTGGGGGGAGATGAAGGGAAGGAATGCACATACCCAAAGGGGTATATGAACAGACAGGCGGTTTTCTCATGCCTTACATGCGTTCCCGCAGGCAATGCTGGTGTATGCACAGCCTGCTCTTTAACTTGCCACGAAGGCCATGAGGTATCTCTCTATCTCTTAATTATTTTTATGTTTACTTGTTAAGGTTTTTTGAGACCTTCCTGGACTATAGAATCTCTCCTCTGATAATTTAAATTGGAAAATGAATTTAATGGGAATTTGACAGGGAATTGGATCAAGGGTTTTGTGTTTTCAAGGTCTTGTTTCTGTGCTTGATTAGCTCGGTTAGCAAATTTTGTTGTTGATTTTGTGGGTTAGAATATTATGGAAAGAGTTATAATTAATTATCACTTCGTATGCTTGCCAATCTTTGGGAAAAAAATGGATAAGTACATCGAGCTAGGTTTTTTTTGTTTGTTGGCTGTTTTGCGCTTTGAATGTCAGGAAATTTTGTGTTTTGAAATATGTCCATGCAATGCTAATTTTTACGGGGTTTGTATGCAAATAGAGTTGGCAATCCTGGTTTTGAATTTTCCTCTTAATATTTTTCGAGAGTTTATTATTAGAAAGACAATTTGTTAGTATGAGATACTGTAAAAGGTTATGAAATATTTGATTTGGCTCCGACTTGAAGACTTTCTAGTATCTACTTCTTCCCTAAAAACCCAAGTTTTGCCCTCTTTCTGTCGCGAAAGTCCAAATCGACCAGGTAGACAAATCCATCCTTGTCCACAATCTATATAGTCCCATTGCAACTGTGTAGATACAAACTGCCAAGCTTTGGCCACATTGGTTATATAAAAATCAATTTGGATAACTTCGGTCATTTCAATTATATCACTTTGTCTCTGTATGTAACAGTCTTGAATCTTGATGTACACACATAATGATTTAGATGTAGAACATGCTACATTAAAAAATATATTATATAACATACAGGCACTTGCGTTTATGTCATTTTTCTCCCTAGACAATGAGGGTCTGATACTAATCATTGTTCATTTTAATATCACAACTTGTCTTCTGCTTCCTTAAAGGGTCAGAGACAGATAAGGGTATAGTTCTTTCTTGGAATTTGTGTCTTTTCTTGAAGTTGGATCTTAACTGAAGAAAGTACTCATTGGAAAAAGCAAGAGCTCACTGCTGCTCCTAGGAGGAATGTTTTTACAGAGAAGGTGGCATATCTCTACATGCTTAATTGAGCAGGCTTCCTACATGGATGGCTTTGATATAATCTCTTCCATTTGGTCAAGTGAGATTGTTAATAGTAAGCCTGTTACTTCCATAGACATGTTGTCATTGAGTGTTTTGGATTTACTGCGTGAAAGTTTTTGTGCCATTGCATTTCAAGTGAGTACTTAACTTCATCATCAGGGCGCAAAATAGATAATAAGAGAGCATTATTGCAAAAGAACTTGTTAGAATTGGAGTTAGAGAGGGTAGGGTTCGCTAGATTTGGAGGCGCACCAAATCTGGCAGGGGGACCCACCAAGAAGGGGCCCAATTGAATTTCTGTTTACTACTCTTAGATGACTTAGGAAAATTAATTTTTCCTATAGTCATAAGGCATTTGATCTGAGCCCTCCATTCAGATCTAATCTCAGCCATTGAGATGACTGGTGGGCCCAGATCGAATTGGCAAGGAAGAAATAGGGTTTTGGGGCCTCATTGTGCACAAGTCGACTTGGTGAAAGAGCAGCTACAGCAGTGAGAATAGGTTTAGCTACAGAGCAAGCTTCAACAAGAGGAGAAGGGGCCGTACGACCTCCATTTCTGCTCAACCAACTTACCTCCAGCGCCCAACAAGTAACCAGCTTGATTTTGGGCCATACCAGCAGGTCGTACAGGCCATACGACGCGCCCAACAGCTAGGTAGCGTGGCTTGGGCCGTACAGGCCATACGACGCACCAACAACGAGACCGTGAGCAGGGTTAGGGGGAGTGAGAGCTGTAAATTTGCCAAAGGCAGAGATTTTGCCTCAAATAAGTTTTCTGAACAACAGATGTAAAATTTATGAGATTGCCCTTTCCTGAAATAATAAGAAATCACCAAGCAGAAGACCGGTTTTTCCAATTGGGTTTTTTCTGGGGTCATTTGACCAAAAAATCACTGAGTATTTTCTGTGTGTGAATGCTTGTGTCTTTGTGTGTTTATTTCCGCTGCATTTAGAGTGTTAAGAAAATCAACATGTTCAGATTTTTGTTTTAAGAAGTTTAGTTCTACTTTTTATTTATTTAAATCTGCAACTAGGTTCTGATTTTTAAAGAAAATTAGCATGGTATCAGAGCTTCGCCTCTGATTAAAGACCAACATTCATTGTTTCAGCTTCAGGAACAAGTTTTCAGCCAAAGAGTTCGACCCAACTGGTGTGCTAGGGTCTCTGGCAAAACAAGTTAGAGTTTGTGCCCTTGGACAACAGAATGGCCTACGTGGGGCTGAGGTTTGAAGATCGTCTCGATAGGGCCTCCAATTTCTGCTCTTGGAGAGAGAGAATTGGAGTTGTTTTTGAGGAGTAGGGAGTTTGGGAATTTGTGGACAACCCACCAGCCACTCCAACAAATCCTCAGCAGTTGGCCCAACAAAGCAAGAAGGATGTTAAGGCTAAAAGGATTATCCTTGAGGGAGTCAAGGACCACATCATACCTCACCTTGCAGGCAAAAAGACAACAAAGGAGACGTGGACAACCATTATAGGGCTATACGAGGGTACGAGTGAAGCTAGTCAGTTTGTGCTCAGAGACAAGCTGAGAGATATCAAGATGGGGAAGTCTGAATTAGTGGTTTCCTACCTCACCAAATTTACCCAAGTCATGGACGAACTTGCGGCGGGTGGGGGAAACAGTCCCAGACAGAGATATGGCCAGTTTTGCACTATTGGGGTCTCCCAAGTCATGGGAAAACTTCATAGATGGAGTCAGTGGCAGAGAAAAGCTCCCAGATTGGGAGCGACTATGGAGTGACTGCGTGCAGGAAGAGATTAGGAAGCAGACCAGATCTGGGTCTCATGTAAAACAAGATGCCGATGAGGAAAATTTCGCCCTAGCTGGTAAAGGGGGCAAAGCCAAGGGAAAGAAGGGCTTAGGAGGGGTCGTGTCCAGCTCAAGAGGACAAGGAAAACCCAAGAAAGACCTCAGTAGAGTGAAGTGTTTTCAGTGCCATCAGTTTGGGCACTATGCCATTAAGTGCCCTCAACGCAAGAAGGGGTCCAAGAAGGGCCAGGTTGCAACTTCAGCAGAAATAGAGGAGTTCTCATCTCGTTTTCAGGATGACTTCTTACTTATTGCGTGTATGGCCAACTCTGTGACCAATAGCACCTGGTATATTGACATCTCGACTTCATGCCATATGAATGGGAACATAAATTATTTCAGCCCGCTAACAGAAAATGACATGCAATTCAATATTGAGATGGGAGATGATGGCAAATACCGAGCCAAAGGTGTAGGTGTTGTCAAGTTTGAGAGGGAGTCTGGAAAACCTCTCTATCTCAGAGACGTTCTATATGTTCCAGGGTTGAAGAAAAAATTGGTGTCTATTTCAGTGCTTGAAGACTTGGGTTATGAAGTGTTCTTTCGCAAGAGGAGGGTCCTCTTGAAACCCCCCAACTCCAGGACAACGGTGTAGATTGGAGTTAGGGAGAAAACCCTCTACAAGCTACAGTTTGGGGCTGCAACAACTTTGAACAACAAGAAGGACAACCAACAAGGTCGTGAGCTAGCAGAGCTATGGCATAGGCGCATGGGTCATTTGCACCATAGGGCGTTGAAGATTTTGGGGCAGATAGCCACAGGACTGCCACCATGCAACGTGGATCATCATGGGGTGTGTAAGGGCTGCACCCTTGGCAAGTATGCCAAGACTTTCTATCTCGACAGAGATGACAGAGCTAAGGACATATTGGAGCTGATTCATTCAGATGTTTGTGGACCATTTTCTTCTCCATCCCATCGTGGATTCAGGTATTATGTTAGTTTTATTGATGACCATTCTCATAAAACTTGGATATTTTTTATGAAAAACAAAGATGAAGTGTTGTCTAGGTTTGTAGAGTTCAAGGCCTTGTTGAGAATCAGACTAGTAAGAAGATAAAGGCCTTGAGGTCAGATAACGGAGGGGAGTACATCTCCAATGCTTTCAGGGACTTGTGTGCCAA
Source organism: Picea engelmannii (assembly GCA_009831015.1). Classification (NCBI taxonomy): domain Eukaryota; kingdom Viridiplantae; phylum Streptophyta; class Pinopsida; order Pinales; family Pinaceae; genus Picea; species Picea engelmannii. The sequence goes on from WSFP011557718.1 coordinate 4,725, forward strand.
AGAGGGCATTTGGAGAGAGCTCACTGCACCCCATAATCCTCAACAGAATGGGGTAGCACCCCATAACCCTCAGCAAAATGGGGTAGTTGAGCGCAAAAACCACAACATAGTGGGTGCTGCTATGGCCATGTTGCATGACCAGGTGTTGCCCATGTTTCTCTGGGCCGAGGCATGCAACATTGCAGTATTCTTACAGAACAGGAGTTCGCACAAGGTGCTAGGCAGGGATACACTGGAGGAGGCCTTCACAGGCAAGAAGCCTGATGTTTCTCATTTCAGGATCTTTGGCAGTTTGGTCTAATGTCATGTACCTTCAGAGAGCAAGAAAAAGCTGGAGCCCACGACCCTGAAGGGCATATTTGTAGGCTACAACGAGACATCGAAGGCATATAGGGTGTATGTGCCGACACTTAGGAGGACAATGATCAGGTGTGATATTAGGTTTGAGGAGGGTAGGGCTCTCAGGAAGTCCTTGGAGTGTGAGCAGACAACGACAGAGGATGAGGAGCAACAAGCTCCTAAGTAGCAGGCTCAACTAGTCCCTAAGACACCTACTCAACCAACAGTGAGACAGGCCGAGCAACATGATGAGGAGAAGATTGAGGAGAAAGATGAGCATGTGGAGCCCACGTGAACAGTGACTCCTAGTTCAGGGAGAAGACGAGCCAAGTGTGTAGATCAGTTGATCAAAGAGTCTCAGGAGAGAGTCGAGCCTCCCACCTCTACATTCAGACAGAGCAGACCTCCACAGAGGTATACAGGTTGTTTGGCACTTATGACTAAGTTGATAAATTTAGAGCCTTCTTCCTATAAGGAGGCAACTTCCCAGCAGGTTTGGCGAGAAGCCATGGCAGAGGAGTATTCCTCTATCATGCGCAATGACGTGTGGGAGATAGTGCCCAGACTAGAGGACAAATCTGTGGTTGGCTCATGTTGGGTTTAAAAGATCAAACTGGGGACTGATGGGCGTGTGGAGAAATGCAAGGCCAGATTTATGACTAAGGGGTTCTCCCAAGTCAAAGGGATTGACTATGATGAGACATTTTCACTTGTTGCGCGATATTCGTCTGTCAAAGTTATATTCGCTATCTCAGCACAGATGGGGTGGAAAGTCCACTATATGGACTTTAAAACCGCTTTCCTTAACAGAGTGGTTGAGGAGGAGATTTATGTGGAGTAGCCTAAGGGGTTTGAGACCTTCAGCAGAGACACATGTATGCAGGATGAAGAAAGCTCTTTATGGGCTCAATTAGGCATTGAGGGCTTGGTACACTCGCATTGAAAGCTACCTTCTTGGATTGGGCTTTACCAAGAGTGAGGCGGATCCAAACCTCTACTACATAGTGGTTGAGGGCAACCTCTCATTCTTGTGCTCTATGTAGACAACTTGATATTGATAGGAGCAGATAGCTTGATTCAGGATTGCAAGGAGGACCTTACACACGAGTTTGAGATGAAGGATCTAGGGCTGATGCACTATTTCCTTGGATTGGAGGTTTGGCAAGGTGATGGCGAGACCTTCTTGGGACAGGGCAGATATGCAGAGCAGATTCTCAGGAGATTTCACATGCAGGATTGCAGAGCCATTGTTTCTCCTTTAGTCACCAACTGGAAGAAGGTGGACTCTAGCAGAGCTGAGAGGGTCGATGCTACTATATACATGCAACTCATAGGGTCGTTGATGTATCTCACTAACACACGGTCCGATATATGTTTTGCAGTTAACCAGTGGAGCCAGTTCATGGTAGAGCCCACCAGGCTACATCGGGTTGCTGCTAAGCATGTGTTATGATAGCTCTAGGGCACAACAGATTATGGTTTATTGTTCAGATAGGTTGATGGCGTGAGGCTTCAAGGCTTCATTGATGCTGATTGGGTAGGGGGTTCCATTGATCGCAAAAGCACCTCAGGGTGTGCTTTCAATATTAGGTCAGCAGTTGTTTCCTGGTTCAGCAGGAAACAAAGATTCGTTGCACTGAGCTCAGCCGAGGTCGAGTATATGGCTGCTAGCTTGGCTGCCTGCGAGGCTATTTGTTTGAGGAAGCTTCTTGTGGGACTTTTTGGTCAGGGATTGGAGCCCATAGTCATACACTGTGACAATCAGAGTTGCATTAAGCTCTCTGAAAATCCAGTGTTTCATTACTGTTCCAAACACATTGAGATCAAGTACCATCAAATCAAAGACTGTGTTCAGCGGGGGAAGATAAAACTCTAGTACTTACCAACAAGAGAGCAGACAACATATATTTTGACCAAGGCATTGCCAAGGTCAAGCTTTGTCTACTTCAGAGATAAACTTGGTGTAGTACATAACACCTTCCTCTCTTTGAGAGAGTGTTAGAATTGGAGTTAGAGAGGAAAGGGTTTGCTAGATTTGGAGGTGCACCAAATCTGGCAGGGGGACCCACCAGGAAGGGGCAAAATTTAATTTTTGTTTTCTACACTTAGATGAATTAGGTAAAATTAATTTTTCCTGTCGTCATAAGGCATTTGATCTGAGCTCTCCATTCAGATCTAATCTCAGCCATTGAGATGACTAGTGGGCCTAGATCGAATTACCAAGGAAGAAATAGGGTTTTGGGGCCTCATTGTGCTCAAATTGACTTCGTGAAAGAGCAACTATAGCAGTGAGAGCAAGTTCATCTACAAAGCAAGCTTCAACAAGAGGAGAAGGGGTTGTATGGCCTCCATTTCTGTTAAGCCAACTTACCTCCAGCGCGCAACAAGTAACCATCCCGATTCTGGGCCGTACCAGCAGGCCGTACAACCTGTACGGTGCGCCCAACAGCTAGGTCATGCGGCTTGGGCCGTACAAGCTGTATGATGCACCAACAACCAGACTGCAAGCAGGGTGAGGGGGAGTGATGTTGAATTATATAGCTTTGGAAGCTATTTTCCCTATTGTAACTAACCATGTAAATAAAGTTTTGATATAGTGTTAACTTTATGTCAAGCATCAAACACATGACAAGTGTCAACCTTATGCCAAGACAACCATATGCCATGTGTCCACCTCATAGCACCTCTAAGAGGGCTGCTTAGGGTGGTTGTAGTGGCTAGCTTAGGGAGGCTGCTTAGGGCGGTTCGAGTGGCAAACTTAGGGGGGCTGCTTAGGGTGGTGGTACGACAACTGTTATACAACTGTCATACAACCCTAAGACAACAGTTTAGGGCAACCTCTAGAAGAGACAAAGTAAGTAACCTTGGGATCATTAGGAGGTGGCTCTTTGGAGCTTTAGGAGGTGGCTCTTGGCAGCCAAAGGAGGGCAGATATGATAGCTGTTATACAACTGTCATACATTCTTAGGGGGCTGCTTAGGGCAACCAAACCAACCTATAAAAAGGGGCATTCACTTAACATTCAGATACCTTTGTTTTGTTGGAGTTTTCTGCTGAGGCAAGGCATCTATTTGCTGAAGTATTTTGCTGGTATATGACTGATATCTACTAGAATCTTTTGCTGGTACATGTCTGCTAGTTGTTGGAGTCTTCTACTAGTATATGGCATCTAGTTGTTGAAGTATACTGCTGATACAAGCACTCTATTCTTGATGAAGTCTTCTGCCGTTCCTTGTTGATATAAGGTTGCTACAAATACCGTGTTAATGCTGCCATAAGATTGCTACAGCAAGAAGGAAAGTTAGTTCTCTTTTGGTGATTTTGTCAAGCTGTTATTGTAAGTGTTAGTTCAGCTATTTGTGAAGTTTGTAAGTGCTGAAACAAAATATTGTTTCATCCCTCCGAGTCCTAGCTAGTTACTCTAAAGTCTTGTACTGGTATTGTACTTTGTTGAAGAATCTAAAGAGAAGTTTTGGTTGGGTTTTCTACCCCAAGAGGGATTCCCAAGGTATACTTGTGTTCTCTTTGTGATTGTCTCACTTTCAGTGATCCTCATATATGCAAATGTATTGGTATGTTAGTTGTATGCTGTAAATTTTTTAAATTTACCGACATGCATCCATTTTTCAACATGGTATCAGAGCTTCCCTGAAAGAAACCATTTCTACATAAAGTTATTAGATTTGTGAAGGAGACTACAATATTTTAGTTTTTTGAAGGAAGTTAAAAACAAGGACAAGATGATGTCAAGCACTAAGCTTGATGAGAAATTTGAGGGACCTGATAACTTTAGAGCATAGAAGTATAGAATATCCCGTGTTCTGGAAGAAAATGACTTATCATATTATGTTATGGAAGAGGTTGCAGAACCTGATGAAGAAGAAGCTAAAGGTAAGTACAGGAAGAATTTGATAAGGGCAAAGAGAATAATTGCAGATTCTATAAAAGATCATCTTATTCCTCATGTATCATCCTTGAAGACTCCCAAAGAGATGTTTGATGCTCTATCTTGTCTATATGAAGGAAGGAACATAAAAAGGAAGATAGCTTTGAGGACTCAACTAAAAAATGTAAAGATGTAGAAGTTTGAATCTATTCATGCCTTCTTTACAAGAATTTCTCAAATTAATGAACAAATTATAGCTATTGGTGATTTAGTTGAAGAAACTGAGTTAGTAATGACTACTTTGAATGGGCTTCTTGTAAAATTTCAGACCCCACCCAGTTTCAAGTCTCGCTGATTTTAGTCAATGTTTAATGCCCAAACCCAGTTTTATGACAACCAAATAAACTCAGCATGTAAACAAATTTTCAGAACTGAAACATGAGGATTCTGAACAATCTTTAATACAAAAATAGAAACATATCAGTAGCACAATATTCAAAAAATTTACACAGAGATTTTTGGTCTAACAATAACCCTGGAAAAACCCACAAGGGGAAAACCAGTGAGAGAGGGAGTTTTTATTATTTCAGAGCTTCAGAGAAAATTCTTTTACATCATATTCATCTTCAGAATTTTAATGACAAACTTATCTCGAAAACTGTGCCAAGCTTTCACAAAAATATGAGCCAAACTCCTCGAAATTCGTGCCAGAATTTCCTGCACACATGTACATGTCTGCTCCTCGATTTCTGTGCCTCTTCTCTGTTGTATGGTTTCCTCGAAATCTGTGCCAAATGCTACACCACAATTTTGGGCAATAAATGCTGTACAATCGCCTTGGAAAATGTGCCAAAATACTCGAAAAATACACATAAATTATTCTTGATTTATGTGCAACTAAACAACAGTATGGACTGTCAAAAATTCGTACAGTACGACTTGTTAAACTTGCTGTACTTTCCCTTGATTTTTGTGCCAAATTTTTGCTGTACGGTCACCTCAAAATCTGTACAGTATGACCTCCTTAAAGTGCTGTACCTTGCCTCGATTTCTATGCATGTATTAATGCTGTACGACCTGCTCAATCTGTACAGTACGACCTCCAATAAATGCTATACCATTGCCTTGATTTGCGTGCTAGCTTGCTGCCTTGAAGTGCATGCCCTAGACTGCAAATAGCCTCCTTTCTCAAGCTCGACCTCCTCTCCTTGCTCTCTAAAAATTGCATCAACAACCCAAGAATGGGTGCGCCCTCTACCCTAATCGACCTCATGGAGGGAAGGTGAAGAGTCTCTCAATCCAGTGGTAGAGATTGGATGAGATCAACGATGGAAATTAAGTCACTTAAGTTACCCACTTTCCCTAAGTCCAAAAAGTCACCTTTTAATTTGTCTCTAACAAATTAAATGACTAGGGTCCACATTAGGAATTTTCTCACCCCTTAGGCGCCTAGGTGATGAGAAACACTTGCCTAGGTACTTTTTAATTATTTTAACACTCTCTCTTACCAAGGAAAGTGTTACTGACCACTCCAAGCTTGTCCCTGAAGAATACAAACTTGCCTTTGCCCAAGGCTTTGGTGAGTATATTCGCAACCTGCTCATCTTTAGATATGTACCGTAGCTCAACTGCTCCTCTCTGAACATAATCCCAGATGAAGTGATACCGAATCTCAATGTGCTTAGACCTCTCGTGAAAAACTGGATTCTCAGAGAGTTTAATACAACTCTGATTGTCACAGTAAATCATAGTGGGCCTCAACTGCACACCAAACAATCCCACCAACAACTTCCGAAGCCAAAAAGCCTCACAATTGGCTTGACTGGCAACCATATACTCAGCCTCTGTAGAACTCAAAGCCACTGACTTTTGCTTCCGACTGAACCAAGACACCACTGTTGAGCCCAATCCGAAACAACATCCATAAGTACTCTTCCGGTCACTGACACATCCTACCCAATCTGAATCTGTATAGCCCACCAATCGAACTCCATCCCCTCTCAGATAGTCCAGACCATAATCCACTATACCACAAAGATACCCGAGCACATGTTTTGTTGCCACCCAATGCACTCTCCTAGGCTCCACCATGAACTGAATAAAAGTGTTGACAACAAAACAAATATCTGGCCTGTTATTGACCAAATACATCAATGAACCGATCAACTGAC
>WSFP011557725.1:0-11120 GCA_009831015.1 Picea engelmannii
TAGGAGATTTTCTCATGGATGCCTTATGAACGGGGGGGACAACCATCAGGGAAAAACATCACTTTTTTCACGAAGAGTTCACAGTGATTCCAAGAACACACTCAGTTATCTAGTCAATGATTCCATGACCATTTCACTCATACATTTCGTTATCCTTGAGACAACCATTTCACCTTTCCAAATCCTGTTTCCACACCCTTTTTGGTTGGTGTACCTGGTTAGCCTAGAGCGGGATTGAAGAAGCGAGTTGTTAGGCCTGTGAGTAGTTCTCTGAGCGAGAGAATTGTCGGGGATTGACTTCCTGGGGTGATAAAATACAACAAAAATGCTTTGAGACTTCCGGTCTGGCCTGTTGTTGAAGCCCTGGAAGGGAAGTGGGGCAGTCGAGAGACTATTGAGAAGAGAAGGGGCACACTTCCTTGGGTGGGATAGGAATGTCGGTAATGAGATGTTGTAGGCTGTTAGTTGAGTGAGAACCTGAGACAGAGACTTTCCTGTTGTCCATGAGCCTTAGCCTGGATAGGAATCCATTTACCCTGGGTGGAGTTCAGTCCCAGCTCGAGGGTGACTCACTGTTGAGAGTGATGAACAGTGTAGTCTATGGTTGGGAGGTTCATGGACAGTCTGTAAGTAGTTGGTGACAATATTTCTAAGATAAGTACCAGTTGTATGATATATTGATATGTTGTTTGTTATTTACATGCCTATGTTGTGATTTTATCATATATTTGATTTTGATTGCTTGTTTGCTTATGGGTAATTTCCTGTAAATGATGCATATCGGTAGTTACTGTTATTTCAATATAGAAGTCATATGTTACATAAATTAATTGTTTGTTTATGTTTAGATGTAAAGATTCTGCGAGCGTACTGTATGTATATGTTTTAGTTGCATGCAGTCTAAAGAGTAAATTTAGGTAGCATTGCTTAGTTGACTACTGGGTATGCTACTATATGTTCCACAGTATGGGGATGAAAGTGTTCCCTATAGTAGAAAGGCTCGGCCTGACTGCTAGGAATGCTACCAACTAGGGTTAGAGCATGAGTGGTTGCTCTGGAATGGCGTACCCCGGCCTCACGTTGGCCGGGGGGATTGTTACAGTATGGTATCAGAGCCATCAGTTCAACACTGAGTGTGGACGGGCTAGAGAGGTGCAATTGAAGTGAATATTCATAGAAAGGTAGCTTCAAAGTGACCAAATTTGGAGTCACGAAGTGTCCTTGGAAAAGGTTGGCGTACTGGTGCGGGTGGTAAATTTGGCACCGCGCGGGAAAATGTTGGCGTGCCAGTGTGCGCGGTAAATTGTGGCATCGCATGAAAGATTATTATGTGTAGATGCATGCGATGAAATTAGCCTTGCACAGTAAGCACACACATATTAAGGTGCACATGGGGTGCACAAGTATTGATTAAGATAGAGGAGTTTTGTTAGTACACGCATAAATATGAGTATAAGTTGTTTCGTGACGATGTATTCAATAGTGTGTGTTAGCATCGGAAGTCACTCCTGGATTGCTTGCAGGAGCAGAGCCTGACACCTATCAGTTTAATGTCATGGTTTGTTTATAAAAGGATGATCAAATGGAGATAAAGACTCGAGGAGATATCACTCTAACTCAGGGACTAGGTCTGGTACGTAAGTAACAAAGGAGGTCTTGACCTAACTTCAGCCAGTGGGTTGATTAAAATATGAACAGGTGGAAGACTTAGTAAGAAAGGTGAACAAACTACTTTGGGCAACAGGCTTTCGGTAGTTTGCAGAAGAAAGACTCTGAATGCAAGATCCGCTTGGCTCAGGGTCTCAAGAAACTGAAAGGGGACTTGACTGGATCCTCCAATTCCAAGCCACCCAGCGCTGGGAAAATTACAAGAACTGATTGGAGACAGCGCAACTATTACAGTGATCCATTACAACATCATCCTATAACAGCTATAGCTTGACTGGATCCTCTAATTCCGAGTTGCTCTAACACAATGCAAACAAAGGCATGAAAGAAATTGGCATTCATAAGGCAAGAAGTCTCAAAAGTCCATACATAATAGATTAACAGTGCTTCGTTAAAACTTTACAACCGGGAGCTCTGCTCAACCATCGATAGATACAAAAATGGAGAAAACGCCTTCATATACTCAAAAGAACAACAACAACAGAATCGAGACGTTTCATTACAAGCTTTGCATCTGCATGGCTTCTGACAGTCGACGCCTGCAGTCTCTGAATGATCGTGCAACTTGTTGCAGACGTAATCGAACTCCTGACAGTTCCATAGGTGAATCGACATGCCTTTAATTCATTGTTGGGCTTTCCCATTATGGCGGAGGCGATGTCTAACCACCACCAACTACTTCAATAACTACTTCATTGGGATTGAGGATGGCCCGGCCAACTCGACACTTCCGCGACGTGGAAGACCCTTCGCGTTGCCACCTGGATTAGCTAAATGGCCTGATGGATAGGCGGGGAGGCCATCGCGAGGGATGGGGCATATAACAGGAGTGGTGGCACCAAAACCATGAGGGCGTGATAAGAAGTGATGAGGCGTGAGAGGGACGACAGAGGAAGATACATGGTGGAAGACAACAGGCGAAGGGGGCAGGAGATGAGATATAATGGGCTTGCTTTTAGTGGGAGGCTGACATGGAAAGGAGCAAAACACGTGGCAGGTGGTGAGTGGATGATGAGATGAACTAAAAGAGTGGAGGCGGGGAGACACATGGTAACCGGGGAGAAGGGCCCATGTTAATTTAAAGCAGAGCAGCTGAGAAAGATGGGATCGCCTGAGTGTCGTTGATTCGGGCGCTTTGATATTGACCATTGGGAATATGCACGCTTGATTCTGGACCCCCTCCCCCCCCCAGCTTAAAGGTAGAAAGGCGGGGGGGGTCCAGAATCGCCTTGAGCGTCATTGATCTGGCCGCTTTGATCTCGATCGTTGAAGAGGTGCACCCCCGATTCCGGACCCCCCCCTTCCGCTTAAAGGTAGAAAGGCGGGGGGGCTCCGAAATTCGATGCGCGCCGTTGATCCGGGCGCACGAAATCCTACCGTCCAGAGTTGATTTCCAATTAAACACGGATGCATTTGCATCCCAAACTTAGGACAAGTGGGTTTTTTACCCATTCATGCACATTTTACCCCCCTTACCAGAAATATCGCTAACATTTGGCTCCATGGGGGATAGAGTCATCCCTATAATGCTCTAAGAACACTTTTGCGGATACAGTGCCTTGTTGTTGGGCTAAGGAATCATTTATTAAGCTGAAAACAAAAAAAAATATTTACAAAAAACAAAAGAGCCGACTGCGACTTACAAAAAACATTTTTTCAAGAAATGCCCATTCACTGGGCCACTAAAAAATTCTCTGCCTTCCAGATCCTGCAACCTGTAAGTGTTGTTTGTACATACTTCAAGGATCTTGAAAGGCCTAAACCAGAGGGCATCAAACTTACTATGCTTGCCCCTGTCCTGCCTGGGTGCGTCCCATTTGAGCACCAGGTCACCCTGCTCGAATTCTTTCTTTTTTCTCTTCTTATCAAAAGCCTGCTTGATCTTCTGCTGATGATTATAGGCCCTGTCCATGACCTGTTCTCTGATCTGCTACACTTCCACCATCTGATGAATCCTTCTGACTATATGGTCGGGCTCTCCTTCAAGGTCCTGGAGGAATTTCGCCACAGATAAGGCGAGTTGGGTAGGGAAAACAAACTCTATTCCATAAACGAGTTGAAAGGGTGAGATGCCCAGGGACTTCTTTGTTGTCACTCGATCAACCCATAGCACAAATTTGAGCTTTGAATCCCAGGCCCTTTTATTGTCTTCCAATAATTTCTTAATGAGCTTGATCAGGTTTTTATTGGAAGACTCTGCCAGTCCATTTCCCTGAGGATAATAGGGGGTAGAGTGAATAAGTGAAATCTCAAACTATTCACAGAACTTGACCAGAGGCTCAGACCTGAAGGGGGCGACATTGTCAGTGACGATCCTGCTAGGGCAGCCAAATCTGGCTATGATGTCTTCCAGGAAGCTGATAATTACATTGTGAGAAGTGCTCCTGGTGGGGACAGCTTCTATCCATTTGGTGAAATAATCTGTTGCAGTTAGGATCCATCTGTGCTGGCCACTTGAGGGAGGATGAATTTCTCCAATGAAGTCTAATCCCCACTGCTGAAAGGGTGTTGAAACCACTACAGGCTTTAATGGCAGATATTTGAGCTGCTGCTTTCCTGAGAACTTCTGGCATTTGATGCAAGCTCTGATTTCTCTGCAGACATCAGGGAACAAGGTGGGCCAGTAATACCCAGCTCAGAGGATCTTATGGGCTGTGGCCTTCCAGAAATGATGACCTCCACAAAGGCCACTGTGGAAATCAAATGTGACTTGCTGGGATTCTTGTGGGTCCAGGCACCTTAAAAACACCCCTAAAGGGTCTTTCCAGTACAAGGTTTGGTCAATGAGGCAATATCTGACTTCTTTGAGCTTTAGAGCTCTTGCCTTGCTTTTTTCCATGCCATCAGGGGGCCTCAATTCTTGTAGAAAGTACAAAATATCCTTGTACCAGGGACATGCTGCTAGTGATAAGGTGGTCTGATAATTCTTGTCAGATGACTCAGCTTTCTCATTGATGAAGTTAATCCCCAAAGCTTTGCAATTGGATTCAGCTAGCAACTTGGCCAAGCCTTGCCCCTTTATCAACTTGGTGGGCTTAATCTCCAGATCAAATTCTAGGATCTTGTTGATCCATCTACCTCTTCTCCTGTCTATGTCTGGCTGTATAAGAATGTCCTTCACAGAGGCTGAGGGAACGTATGCAGTGATTTTTGAGTGCAAGACATACACTCTGAAAGCTTTGAGAGCTTTCACCAAGGCATAGGCTTGCTTCTCCATGATCTTGTATCGGATTTTTGCGTCTCTTAGTGCCTTTCTGTAGAATTCAATAGGTTTCTCTCTCCCTTGATTGTTTTTCTGCAACAAGACTGCTGCTACTGTATCATAAGAAGAAAAAGAAAAAATGAGGAAATCTTTAGAATAATCAGGACTGATTAGCATAGGTGCCTCAGTCAATGCCCTTTTTATTTGGACAAAGGATTCCCTGGGTTCAGCAGTCCATTTCACTTCATTTCCTTTCCTGAGCATGGCTGTAATGTGTTTCACCAACTCAGCAAAATTTGAGACAAATCTCCTCAGAAAATTTATCCTCCCCAAAAAGCCCTGAACTTCCTTCTTAGATCTGGGAAGTGATAGGGTCTGAAGTGATTCTACCCTGCTAGGGTCAATCCTTACTCCCTCTACTGACACTATATGGCCTAATAGCTTCCCTTCATTCATAGCAAACAAGGATTTATTGGGGTTTAAAGATAGGCCAAACCTTCGACACTTCAGGAAAACCCTCTTCAAGTGGCAGCAGTGCTCCTTGTCTATCCTGGAGAAGACCGTGATGTCATCTAGATAGATTACCACGAACTGGTCTTTCTCCCCGATGAAGGCTATGTCCATGGCCCAATGAAATGTTGCTCCTGCATTCATCATCCCAAAATGTGTTTTGGCATACATGAATGTGACCCAAGGAGTGGTGAAGGCCTTCTTTTCCCTGTCCTCAGGCATGACTGATATCTGATTGTAACCAGAGAAGCCATCAATCATGGATATTCTAGATGCACCAGTGACCTTCTGCAATATGTGCTCCATGTTGGGCAGGGGATAATTGTCGTTCCTTGAGCTCCTGTTCAGGTTCCTGAAATCAACACAAAGCATGATTTCCCCACTCTTCTTTCTTACCGGAACCAAATTGGCCACCCAATCAGAATATCTCAAGGGGACAATGATTCGGTCATCCAGTAGCTTCTTCACCTCTTTCTCCATGACAAGTAGCAACATGGGATTTATCTGTCTCAGCTTCTGCTTGAATGGCTTAGCCTCTTCTTTCAGTGGGATGTTGTGCTCAATGACTGATGTGTCATACGTCTTGAGGTCTTCATAGGTCCATGCAAACACATCAGCAAACTCTCTCAGCAACTTGGTATATTCAACCCTCTGCTCCTTGGTCAAACTCCTTGACAGCTTGACAAACTTAGGCTCCTCTGGTGTGCCAATGTTGCACTCAGCTGTGTCAGCATCATCACCTGAAACTCTCCCCTTTATTTCCACATCATTCCCATCAAACAATCTCTCTAATGGGACCAGTCCCCTTGGAATGTGATTGCTAGGCAACTAAATAATGTCATTCTTTGCTATTTTACTCAACAAATCACCCCCATCAAACCTTTCCTCAGAGACGGAGTCTTGGTCGATATGCATTTCTGAGAATTCTTCAATAGTCTCCAAGAACTTTTTGATCTCGAGATCATCCTCAAACACCTTCCAATGTTTGATGTTGTCAGGTATGGAGGGCCTCTATTTTACTTCTGCATCATACCTCAGTTTGGGCGGCAAGGGTACATTGAAAATGCTTGCTGATGTAGCCAAGGAATATGCCACTGTGTTTTCTTCTCTTGGGATGAAAGAAATGTTAAATGCTGAGAAGAAACTATCAATTAGATTCCATACCTCATTTCTGTAATTCTGGAGTCGAGGATGCTTGGCCTGATAAGCGCTTCTGATCTGCTGGACTACCAACTCGGCATCTCCGAACACTGCTACCTCTTGAATTCCCATTTCCCTTGCGGCTCTTAATCCTAGGATAAGAGATTCATACTCTTCCACATTGTTGGTAGTTTCGAATTCCAGCTTATATGACAGGGATATGGCCTCCTGCGCAGGTGACACAAAAACCACCCCAGCTCCAGTGCCTTCTCGGGAACAGGCTCCATCAAAAAACATTTTCCAGATTGGGGTAATGGAGGGAGGAAATTTAGGGGAAACAGTGGGCTGCTTTCTGAGTTTGAGAGGAGGCTCGGGGGCGTGGGTGAGCTGCAGTAAACTGGAGCCTAAATCAGTGTCCAGGGCAAAGATGGGATGATTGGTAGTGTTGGCTTCGTCACTGATTATGTAGGCCAGTTGAGCTTCCCTATATAGTCTTCTATGCTCTCCTCCAAACACTAGGATAGTAGCATACGTGAGGTCCATCTGCAAAGTTCCCCCTAGTCTTTTTATCCAAGATCTTGAAAACAACATACCGAACTTGGGGGGAACATCGGCCACTACGACATCCATGACTAGACTTTTCATGGGCAGTTGAAACAAGGTCACAACCAGGTCTTTAATAACTCCAAGACACTAGACTCTCCTGGAGTCAAAGGAATAGAGGTCATGATAGGCTCGGGTGACTTCTAGTCCTAACTCTTCCATGACAGTTTTGGGCATGAGGTTGTGAGAGGCCCTCGAATCCATAAGGAAATTATGCAGCACTTTATCATGTATGTTCAGGGAAGTGTAGAAGGGAGGGGATGAATCATCTCTATCTTCTACCATGGGACCTAGGACAACTATTGGCTTTTCATCTTGGAGGTTTATGGAGTCTGCAGGAAGGCATGAGGCTTCAGATTGTAGAAGCTCAGAGACGCATTTTTTAAATTCTCCATGTTTAATTAGCTCGGTGAGGGGCACAGGGATTCTGATCTTTTGAATTTCATGCTCGAAATTAAAAGAAGATGTAGGCTTTGGAATTTGTCTTATTTCAGGAACATGATTCTGAATAATAGGAGAGGGGGGTTGGGCCTTCTTACCTCTATGAGAATCTGCTACTTGATTAGCAGGCCTCTCTGTCCTAGTGGATTTCTTAGGAATATCAGGTGTTGTTGTCTTTTTATCGGACCTCAGGTTGTACCTGCCTCGGCTGCCGCTAGCCTTGTCTCCCTTGCTCAATTCGTTTAGCTGACTATTCATGAGAGACTGCTCGTATGCTGATTGAGTCAAGTGAGGAAAAGGGGGAGTCTCTTCGAAGCAATGGATATTTGGATCAAGCTCATCTGTTTCTCTTTCTTCCTCATCGGCCACCAAATTGTTCTGAAAAGGGGCCTGAATCCTCTGGTCTTCTCTGTCTCTTCCTCTCTCTCTGTGTATAGTTGGGGGAGCAATATTATTTGGCCTTCTAAAACCCCCTTTGATTTCCACGCCCTGCAGGCCCTTATACATTTGCTTCCTTTCCACCTTCAGTCTTTCCATCTCTTCAGAAAGAAACTTCATCATCTGGGTCAGTTCATCCACTTGAGTGTGAGGCAACGATGGGCCAGAAGTTGAGGCTTCAGACTTTCCCTTTCTTCTGTCTGCATCAGCCTTGTTCCTTAGTCTGTCAGCTACTAATATGTTGGATTCCACTTCTATGGCTGCATCTTGCATTTGAGCTAAGGAGGTGGCTCTTCTTTCTCTCAATAGCAGGCAGAAATCAGGGTCAAATGCACCAGCATAGGAAATTTGGGTAGAGGCTTCTGAGGGATTTATCTCTGTAGGAATCCTATTATACATCTTATTAAATATTTTGGAGAAGTCGAAGACAGACTCTCCTTCCATTTTCTTCAGAGACCCAAGCTCTGTCATGTAATACATGAAGTCCTTCCTATCTCCCCACTACCTCAGGAAAACACTATCCAGTGCTTCAATTCCAGCAATAGATCCGGGGGCCAATCCCCTGAACCATTTCCTCACCTCGCCATCCAGGCTCTGGACAAAGACTCTCATCCAGAAATCTTCATTTTCAATGTTTAGGTTGTCTGCATAACTGTAGAAAGCATCCAAGT
Source organism: Picea engelmannii (assembly GCA_009831015.1). Classification (NCBI taxonomy): domain Eukaryota; kingdom Viridiplantae; phylum Streptophyta; class Pinopsida; order Pinales; family Pinaceae; genus Picea; species Picea engelmannii. Next base: position 8,674 of record WSFP011557725.1, read on the forward strand.
GCTCTTCTGCAGTTGTGTCCCCTTCTCTAGTGAACTTGGGCATGTACTTCAAGTAGTCTCCAGCAGGGAGGGGATTCATAGGATGGGGTAGGATTAAGGGAGCATACCTAGCAGCGACTATGTCATCCATTCTATTCAAAGGGGGATTAGCACCAACCATAGGAATATTAGGTGGAGGAGAATTCAGAGGAGAAGGAGTTCGCGAAGGGGCTACTGGGGATGAGTCTCAAAGTGGAGTGGGAAACAAGAGGGGATTCAAGGAAAAGGATAACGAGCTCAAGTCAGCAGGAACTCCTCTTTGTGCAGGAGTGGGGAAATCTTCTGTAGTCCTGGGTCTACACCAAGGAATAGCTTCAGAGGAGAGGGGAGTGACAAGAATGTCTCCCTCCAATCCCAGACCAGGAGGGGAAAACTCAGCAGGAACACTCCCAAAATTCAAGAAATGAGAAAACTCTGAAGGAGGTCTATTAAGAAACTGGGGAGGAGAAAAAGGAGTTCTTACAGAAGGGGATGGCGTATTACCTATTTCAGCAATGGGAATTTCTTCTGTAGATATCTTTCCTCTTCTGAGAACCACCTCTGGTTCAGCTTCAGGTGTAGCTAGAGGCAGCTATGGATGAGACCGCGTGTGTCTGCCTCTGAAAGACACAATTGATAGAGTAGATTCTCCCCAGTGGAGTCGTCACAATGGAGTCGCCAGGTGCACAGTAGCAATCTTTAGGTTCTGATATCTGATGCACCTTCAGAATCAACTAATCTTTGTCGTTCAATCCTGGGGAAAATATTCAACTTCATCCCCGGCAACGACGCCAGAAATGTTAGTGTCAGAAGTCACTCCTGGATTGCTTGCAGGAGTAGAGCCCGACACCCATCAGTTTAATGTCACAGTTTGTTTATAAAAGGATGATCAAATGGAGATAAAGACTCGAGGAGATATCACTCTAACTCAGGGACTGGATCTATTACGTAAGTAACAAAGGAGGTCTCGACCTAACTTCAGCCAGTGGGTTGATTAAAAGATGAACAGGTGGAGGACTTAGTAAGAAAGGTGAACAAACTACTTTGGGCAATAGGCTTTCGGCAGTTTGCAGAAGAAAGACTCTGAATGCAAGATCCGCTTGGCTCAGGGTCTCAAGAATCTGAAAGGGGACTTGACTGGATCCTCCAATTCCAAGCCACCCAGCGTTGGGAAAATTACAAGAACTGATTGGAGACTGCGCAACTATTACAGTGATCCATTAGATCATCATCCTATAACAGCTACAACTCGACTGGATCCTCCAATTCCGAGTTTCTCTAACACAGTGCAAACAAAGGAATGAAAGAAACTAGCATTCATAAGGCAAGAAATCTCAAAAGTCCATACATAATAGATTAACAGTGCTTCGTTAAAACTTTACAACTGGGAGCTCTACTCAACCATCGATAGATACAAAAATGGTGAAAACGCCTTCATATACTCAAAACCACAACAACAACATAATCGAGACGTTGCATTAAAAGCTTTACGTCTGCATGGCTTCTGACAGTCGATGCCTACAGTCTCTGAATGATCATGCAACTTGTGGCAGACGTAATCGAACTCCTGACAATTCCATAGGCGAATCGACGTTCCTTTAATTCGTTGACGGGCTTTCCCATTATGGCGGAGGCGATGTCTAACCACCACCAACTACTTCAATAACTGCTTCATTGGGATTGAGGATGGCCCGGCCAACTCGACACTTCCGCAACGTGGAAGACCCTTCGCACTGCCACTTGGATCAGCTAAATGGCCTGATGGATAGGCGGGGAGGCCATCACGAGGGATGGGGCATATAATGGGAGTGGTGGCACCAAAACCATAAGGGCGTGATAAGAAGTGACGAGGCGTGAGGGATGATAGAGGAAGATACATGGCGGAAGACAATAGGCGAAGGGGGCAGGAGATGAGATATAATGGGCTTGCTTTTAGCGGGAGGCTGACATGGAAAGGAGTGGAACACATGGCAGGTGGTGAGTGGATGATGAGATGGACTAAAAGAGTGGAGGCGGGGAGACACATGGCAACCGAGGAGAAGGGCCCACGTTGATTTAAAGCAGAGCAGCTGAGAAAGATGGGATCGCCTGAGCGCCGTTGATCTGGGCGCTTTGATCTTGACCGTTGGGAAGATGCGCGCCTAATTCCAGACACCCCCCCGCCCCCCCGGCTTAAAGGTAGAAAGGCGGGGGGGGGGTCCGGAATCGCCTTGAGCGCATTTGATATGGACGCTTTGATCTGGATCGTTGAAGAGGTGCACCCCCAATTCCGGACCCCCCCCTTCCGCTTAAAGGTAGAAAGGCGGGGGGGCTCTGAAATTCGATGCGCGCCGTTGATCCGGGTGCGCGAAATCCTACCATCCAAAGTTGATTTCCAATTAAACACGGATGCATTTGCATCCCAAACTTAGGACAAGTGGGTTTTTTAC
>WSFP011557728.1:0-11120 GCA_009831015.1 Picea engelmannii
TTCTTTGCTTAGCTATTCAATCACGACAGTGGGTTTATTTTCTTATTCCATCTATTATGAATGATAGAATCATTGGAGTCATCAATATTAATACTCAAATAGGTAGTGAATATCTTGGTATTGGAACAAGGAGTTTGATTTGATATCAATTTGCTTGACTATTGTTCCTCATAATCTTGCTGATTTTGATTTCCAGATTATGTACTTGGTTCTGAAAATCATTCTTGTTGGGTTTAATTTGTATGGAAAGTTTATCTAGTGAATCTTTTGTCCATATTTTAATTTTTGGACTTGTGATGTAAATTCATTGTAAATATCATTCATAATCTGCTTCTTTCCCAGATTTATCCCATGTTGCTATGTTCCTTGATTATTTTTCACTTTGGTTTTATTTTACTCAGATGACTGACATTTTCATTTTTGGATTTCTTTTAGTTAAGTTTTATTTATTTTTCATGATTTGGTTTTAGTTTCAGTTTTTGAACTTAACACTTTCCTTCTTGTACATATTGTTTTCGCCTCTTATTTTGAATGCTAGTGTTCATTGAGATGATTTGACTCCTTCGTTTGACTTGAGGACTGATCTTTGAGTTTGAGTGCGGGATAGTTCCAACTCTGGTCATACACTGAAGACATTCTTACAAGTCTTGGAACTCATGGGATACTCTAAAAACCTTCATGGATTTCTTAGATATGGATAATGACTGATAGTTGTTGTGTAACACATGTTCTTACTGAGCATACCACGATAATCCATAAGTAAAGGAAAGTGTCCATTTATTGTTTTCTTTGAACTCAATCCATATCACATTTATAAGATGGCTACTACTATAATGGTTTTTGGGGAGACTTGTGAGTTAAACTCTAATGCATTGCATCTACTTAGGAAATCAAATCTTATCATCTCGTATCACCCTGCTTCGATTACACCCATTTGTACATGCAATACTTATATACAAATCTAAAAGGATGAGCATAATTTAAAATAAAAAGGAAGTTGAAAGCACTATAAATAGTGTGGGAAGTACAAGTAAATCTGATGGGACTATGGACACTTTCTGGCAGTGGGGCCATGTTTGTTTGATACCGAGACAACATCATCAAGGCTATGGGCACTCGTTGGCAGCGAAGCAATGTTGGGGAAAGAGAGATGAGGAACACTCTTATGTAGATTTCTACTTGTTATAAAAAGTGAAAATATGTGGTTAAACCAAAGCTAATCAGAAGTGCGTATCTATATAAATAAATTACCTTGCTAATTGGCTCTTTGAAAAGGGTATGTTAGGTGGAAAATATTTGAAATATTAGGTTATATATTTTTTAAATTTGGCATCATTGTAGTACACACAACCTTTGGAAAATTTATTTTTGTTTATGAGCTTATCCTTAACATTCATATTAGAAGTAAAGGCCCTAGAGTTCTATTGACAAATATATCTAGTTCTTCTAGTGTGTTGCCATTTGTTGTGGCCACAATAACCCCCCTTTTATTTTTCTTTTATAAGAAAAAGGAAAGGATCCCCTTACCTAAATTTTTAGCTCTAATGCCTAATCCACTACTACTATGATCCTATCGAATATTCATTATCTACCACGAGGGGTTTAGGGGTTTGGATCTTTATTAAATTTTTATCTTTGAGGAGGTTTTTCATGACCAATCTCTTTGATCTTGTATGTTTAGATGTTCTTCATTATATCTTTGATTTATGGTGCTTCTTTGATCCTTGTCTGATGAGACTGATAGGTTATCTTTTGAACCTTTCACATTAGTTGGTTTTAATGGATTTAAAGGTATTTGTTAATCATATATGATTACAGAGTTGAATGATTTGTTTTATTACTTGAAGAGAATTTCCTTTTAAGGATAAGTTGTTTCCTTGTGCATCAACTTATACTATCATCTCACTACATCATGAAGAAGTGAATGGTTGGACTGAATGAAGAGCATATTGTTACTTTGGATATTGTACGTGTTGTCCTCATATTCATGCTCAAGGTCTCACATGTTAACTAGATTCCTCAATTTAAAATCGATAGCTAGAATCAAGAGGATCTTTAATCTTTTCCAAGATTTTGAGACTAAATACATGCATCTTTCATGAAATTTTTTTATAGTAGTAGATTTTTCATAAAAGGTCAAGATCACAAATGAATTCTTATAAGAAATTCCTTCTTTTCATTTCCTCATTTTTTAATAAGACCAACTCTTTTTCATAGATTTGTTAGTAAAATGGAAAGGGGAAAGAATATATACTTTATAACACACTAGTGAGTATCTTCTTCCTCACATAACAAAGTCTATTTGTTCTATGGTTGCAGTGACAGGGTTGCAGCGTTATTCCATATGCCAGATACTTATGATATTCCAAGTCCTCAAGAGAATAATGCCAAAATAGAAGAGAAATATTGTGTTTGAAGGAGATGGAAACCCCATATTTTTCTATGCATGTAACAACCTTCAAATACCTATATGTTGAACCTGTCTTAAGCCTCAAGTATTTATAAATTGAAAACCCCAAATTTTCGTCCATTTGGATCTTTCTCTAACTTTGTCTCTCAAATCATCTAAATCCTAGATTTTTAGGTGTGGAACCTTGATCTGCACTCGAAACCTTGACCCATAAGTGGAATCTTGACCCAGATTTAGAACTGAGCTTCATTTTTCCTTACCACATCCAGATTTGATTGTATTGTATTTTTTGTTTTTATTTTCAATTTTATTTCATTTTCATTATTTTTATTATTTTATTTTTGTATTTATTTATTTATTTACATTTTATTTTTATTGTTTTAGTTGTATTTCATTTTTGTTTCTATTTTACCCATGGATTCCCAAATCCCTACATGATTTAAAATTCCCCCCCTTCCTGAATTCCATGTATATTTTATTTGATATTTACCATTTTGGGAACTTTCCATATTGGGACTTTATCAACAAACTTTCCAAATTGGGACTTTATCATGGGGTTTATATTCTATATTGTATTCCAAAAATCGCCATCGAGGAATTACTTTACTATCAGGAAATCACTTTCACTTCGAGGATTGACTTTACACGTCATGATTTTTTCCTGAAACCCCAAAGTTTGTATTTCATTATTTCGTTTTATTTCAGGATATTTTTGTTTATTTCATTTTTATTATTATTATTATTTTAACATTCATAGTTTCTCCAAATTTCCCATAGAATTGGATTTACATTTCATTTCATTTCATTTTATTTTATTTTTATTTTTATTTTTATTTTTCATTTTTAATTTATTATGCATTTTCGAGAATCTTGAATATTTTATTATTATTATTTTCATCAAGTTTTCACCCATCGAGCTTTATCTTGGGACAAACATTTCACGATTTCCTGAAACCATCAGAAATTTTTTCATTGGGATTTTACCTCATCATATTTTCACCTTTAGGATTTTTCCCAGATCACTTTCAGACTCTTCCTTCCCAAAACCCATTTGGACATTGACTTCCCACAAGCTTATCAGACATTTAATTTTGGAAATATTATTTTATAATTTTTTAGATGATATAGTATCTGGGATAGTGATTTTTGGTTCTGACTTTAGTTTCAGGTTTTAACTTTTACCATCGGAACCCGACCATCAGGTTTTCACCTTGACAAATTCCACATGCCTTCCTGACCATTGGACATGAGCCTTTGAGATATTTTATCAGACCCCTTCAGGAGAATTTACCAATGATACTTTCCCAAATTATCATCCCTATTTATTTTCAATTACACATCTTATTTACCATCAATTATTGTCCTAATTCACATCCATTTTCGACCATTGGGTCAATTAATTTTAAAATATTTTATCCCTTCAAACATGATTTTTGGGATTTTTATTTTTATATTATATTATTTATTTTGGGATTTGTACATACATGGTTATTTTATTTTATTTTCTATTTTCTATCCATAATTCGGGTCAAAACATTAGTGTGGTTTCAACACTCCATACTTCTCCTAACTCCACATACAAATTACAATGGGAGGGAAAAACAATATAAACCACTTGCAATCACTTCCCACAATGCATGTGGGATGAATCATTAAGCATATAAGATCAACGATTAAGATTAACCCTGAGATGAGATCGATGATTGTTGAGTGCTAACTTTAGAGAGCCATATCTTGAGTTTTAGGAGGCCAAATTAGGTGTGAGATGGCTCATTGGAAATCTCGGGACTTGTAGAATAATTTGAAATAGTTTATTTGCCTAATCGACATTAATAAATTCTTGTATTTAAATTAATACAACTATCAATATTTTATCTTTTAATCAAATATAAATGGATTTATATTTTTTCATAATTGTTGCTTTGACAAGAATGCATGGGGACGCAAAAATTCATAATGAATACACAGATGCCAAAAAAATAAAGATTCTAAGAAGAGGAACGAATGTAACTACCCAAGATAGAGAGGAAACGAGGAGTCCAGAAGACCAAGGGAAGTGATTGAAAAATGTGAGAAATACAATTTCATCCCAGTTATTGGGGGGGAGGGTGTTGGATAACCCAGAATTGAGTCGTGTATAACTATTTATCGAGATTAAGGATGAAGTTGAAATCTCTTGGCTTGTACTTGTATTTCAATCATATGAAATACTTCTGTGACTGAATATAAGGCAAGTTGATTCATAGTTTATTCATTCAATAGTACATTGTTGCTTGGTTGTTTTCTGTAGATGTTCACAATTTGTCACGATTGTCAATTGTCTCTATAGGAAATAATGGCGAATGGATTATGAACTCAATTGTAGGGACATATTCATTGTCATATATATGTGTATGGATATGCTATTATATCTTTTTTTACTGAGAAATATGAACCATTTTTGTTTCCATGAGTAAAATTGTATGCTTGCAATTGATTCTTTGTTACTGTTAGAATAGGATTGCATTTGCATAGTAGAATAAGACTACATTTAGGATTTAGTCTAATTTAAATGAAAAAGTCTCTCTTCAGAGAGAAATATTATTTAGAGGCAATTGGGCCCACAAACCGGTGGAGATTGTCATACTAAATGAAAGTAGGTATGATTAGGACCTTCCATCAGGAAATTCTCCCTCGTGTTGGCATGGGGCATTTTTCCTATGTCAACACCACCATTGAAAGGGTTGTTTGGAAATCATCACTTTGAACAACTTGTATGCATATAAGACTTAATTGAAAAGAAAAATGGTGTCCAAGAAAAAATTCAAACTCTTGAAACCAAAAATGTACCTGTTAAAAAATGATGAATTTGTCATATTAGATATTATTAATTATTTTTAAGATATTCTTTAAGAAAATGTTCAATTTAACACATGTTTTTTTTAAGAAAAAAAACGTCACTATGGATTTCTATTATAATGGTACAAAAAATTACATTCTACGCTTATGGGACTCTTTCCAAAAAGGAAACTAGGGATACCCCTAGAATAATCAAGTCTTCCATAATTACAAAAAAGAGACCCATCCCATACTGAAACCAGAAATCCCCACAGAGTATTCTTTACTTCCAGAATGTCAAAAAGGACCCGACCCTATAAGGTCCTAAGTTCCATAATTTTAGAAAGGACCCAACAATACATATCCTGAGAGATTCAAATATCGTTTCCTTTGATTACAAAAAACAAATATATTAGGACCATACCCGAAAGTCCCCACAACTTGCAAAGGAGTCCCCTAGAAGCCATCTCCCTATTGATATGACTGGTCAAGGTTCGACTGCATAGAATACCCTCTAAAATTGAGGCTTCTCCACAAGATGGTGCTTATTTAGGGCTGGTAGAGCGAGGAATGGACTAGGATCGATCCTTTATGGTGATCCTCATACTATATCATGATGGGGATTTCCCAGGTCCCCACTGGTGTTTTCACCTTTTTATGTTGTTTGGGTCGCTCCTGCTTATCTTCATGGCCCCACTCAATGAACGAAACCCTAAATTTTTTTTCCATAAGAGTTCAAGTTTTGTTTCCATAATTCTTACCCCTTTCTTGAGTAATTCATTATATTGTTTCCGATGGGACAGCGCTTGTATGACCGCTTATTGTTGTTGCACTAACGCTTGCGCTACCATTTATTTGTTTCACTAATATATTTCCACCAGCCGAAAATATTTGGTATCCCTGGTGCACGACTAGTCAGGGTCATGGACCCAATCCCTTGAATTAGCTATGATTTGCTCCTCTGTGGTCACCATTCACTTTTTTTTCGCCTCTCTTTGAATCCCCTCCATCATCTAATTTTCTTGAGCCATGCTTTGGGTATGAAAATTACCCTTGGCCTCCATCATGTTTTTCTCTACCCTTTCTTTCAAGAGGGTCCTCCTAGGGAAGGTCTGGCTATGGGCTTCTCTAGATTTCTGCTCACGGCTCCCTAAACCAGTGGGGTTGCCCCACTTCAGCTGGTTATTCCCTGGTAGCATTGTCCTATATCTCAGTTATCTCCCTCGAGATACTGCTCCTACGATATTGTTCCTCTCGATATCACTCCTCCAATAAGTCAACCCTCCATTAATTCTCTCTGACCTAGCTCCTATGGAAGTTGGGTAGATACCTAAAACCCTCACTTTGGCTCTCCCCTAAGTGGGGATCCTACCTTTCCTATGGGTTCCTGAAATCCCCTCGGCATTTTTCTCATCAGCTTTCCTCTTTTCTCTCCCCAAATTCCTCAACTTCTCTGTGTTTATTCTCCCTATCTCTCAAGACTTAGCCTTTCTGTGAGCCTGAATCTTGTGGAGGAATTTCCTATTAATATCCTTTTCATTTCACTGCTTAGCCATATTTTCCTGAACTTCTTAATTGAATTCATCATTCTCTCGTAATCCCTATACTTTGTGCTCAAAACTATAATACCAATGGTACTGGTGTCGGACACCATTGGCATCATCTTGGTTGCAGATCTCATACCTTTTGGCTCATCCACAGCTCTTTGTACCTTTCTATCTCAATCCTCATTCCTTCCCACGTATTTCCATTAAATGCATTTCTCTACCACCTTCCTCGAAACATGGTCTAAGTCCTGATCCCCATATACCTTCCCTTTGTGATCTGACATCTAGCATGAGGTGAGGGCCTATGGCTTCCTCGGTGTCTCTATCTCCCAACTTTTCACTTCCATGATGTGGTGGGTTTCCTCCTCCGCTAAGAATACTTCATGTCCTGTAAAGGACCTGGTCCCACGTCCTTCCACCTCCACTTGTTGATTCTGGGATTTTGTAGAACCACCACATTAGCCAAGTAGTCAGCTACTGCGTTCCTCTTCCTCCTGACATGTCTCAGGACTATGGATAAACTACCCCTGACTGTTGTGGCTATCTCTGAATAACTGAAACTCAATATCCAATTCTATGAGACCCTCTCTGGGTGGGTTCCATTGAGAATTTTATTTATCCCCTCTATGAGTATCTGTGAGTCCCCCTCCATTACAGTGTTTTGTAGTTTAGTTCCTTTTCTAGACACAACACTAATAGAAAAAAAAAATATCCATGTCATTCTTGGAATTGAGGCCCAATTTGTTGGAATAACCATAAGTGATTGCCCATTCCAAGTCCCTGAATATCCCTCCTAACCCCTCTTGGCCCAGATTACCTTTGGAGGTGTCGACATAGTTTAATTTCATGAAACCGAGAGGAGGAGGCTCCCATGTCTCCTTACTACTAGAATTGGTATCGGTCTTTTGCGTTTGATTTTTCATGGGCCTGAGCGGGCTTATCTACCATTTTTTTAAGATATTTATTTCCACCCTTGAGGCCTTCCAATCCTCCTCTTTCCAGATTGAGGAGATCATTTTTTCTTGTATGTTCACCTATATTCCCTGCCATATTTGGTTGAGATTGTTGTACTGACCTCGGAAGATCCTGTGATTTCTCTCTTTCTAGGTGTGCCACAGAACGAAGCCTGGGAAAATAATCCAGACACAATTTAGGATTATGTTTCTAAATGGTTCTGGTTTGCATTCTTCCAAGGTTTTGTTAATGGCATGGTGAATTTTTTTTGTTATTCAGAAAGTTATAGATCCCATATCCCAGAGTTTCGATGCTATTTGACATTCACTGAATATATGATTATTCATCTCTCCTTCCTATCTACACATCATGTAGATGGAGGGTCCTTCAAATCCCTTTCTTATAATTCTATCCTATGTTAAGGCTCTCCTATGAAGTACCAACAATAGAAACGTTATTACTTTTGGCCAATGATGGGAGTTCCAGATTTTGCTCCAAGCTATATTTTGGTTTGTATCCAGGATATCTTGCATCTATCGATAAGCTTTCTTAACACTGAAATTTCCATTCCCTCTTTGGCCCCATCTCATGATATATGTTCCTGGTTTCCATGTTACCATCCTCTGGGATAAGTTTTATTCCTTCTCTTTCTTAAATGAGTCTGTCCAGGCTATCGACCATGTTTCTATAGGTTACACTTCCTGATATCCAACTCATTTGGGCTCTAGGGGTCCTCCCAATAATGGTGGGCCAATGTCCAGCCTGCCTCTTTAGTTCTTCCTTGAATATATTGCATGGTCTCCTTGACTTGAAGTGACGGTAATTGTTCCCACGCGTCCTCCCAAAACATATAAGAGTTCCCATCATGAATTTCCCAAAAGATTTGGGTTTGGACTATTTCTCTATTTTTCCAAGCATAATTCCAAATAATAGATCCCAATCGCAAACCATCCATCCTAATCTTGTCATTGTCTCAAACGTCCGAATCATACTTTTTTGTCCAAGTGTAGGCCCATATGGCCTCAAGGTATTTACTCCACCTCCATAATAGCTTGGTTGTGAAATATTTGTCTATCGTAAGGGATTCCCTTATTCCTAGACCCCCCCTTGATTTAGGGGTGCATATTTTGTCCTAGGATACCAGGGCCCACTTCTTCTCCCTTCTCGCTCCTCCCCAAAGAAACTTCCTTTGGATGGATTTGATTTGCTGCAGGATATTTACTAGGGCCGCTAACACTGAGAAGAGGTAGAGGGGCATGGCCATTAGGACAAATTTTATGAGAAGAATCATGGCCAGGAAGGTCAAGAAATGGTGAGTCCAGTTGTTTAATAGATCCTCGGTCTTCATCAAGAGCTCTTATTAGTATGTGTTTTTGGGCGCTTTGTCTAACAGAGGAATTCCCAGTTAATTTGAGGGAATAGCTACCCTTTGGAATCCAAAAATGCGGGAGATGTTCATCTGAGAGGTGAATTTTGTATGTTATTTGGAAAGTTATAGATCCCCTATCCCAGAGTTTCGATGTTATTTAACATTCACTGAACAAATGATTATTCGTCTCTCCTTCATGTCTGAACATCATGCAGATGGAGGGTCCTTCAAATCCCTTTCTTAGAATTCTCTCCTATGTTAAGGCTCTCCTATGAAGTACCAACCATAGAAAAGTTATTACTTTTGGCCAATGATGGGATTTCCAGATTTTGCTCCAGACTATATTTTGTTTTGTATCCAGGATATCTTGCATCTATCACTAAGCTTCCTTGATGTTGAAATTCATATTCCCTCTTTGGCCCCATATCAGGATATATGTGTCTAGTTTCCATGTTACCATCCTCTAGGATAAGGTCTATTCCTTATATTTCCTAACTGAGTTTTTCCAGGATACCGACCATGTTTCTAGAGGTTTTTGCTTCCTGATATCTAGATCATTTGGGCTCTGGGGGTCCTCCCAATAATGGTGGAAAAAAGTCCAACCTGCCTCTTTAATTCTTCCTTGAATAACATGCAAGGTCTCCTTGGCTTGAAGTTTTGGTAATTGTTCCCACTCATCCTCCCAAAACATAGAAGAGTTCACATCATGGATTTCCCAAAATATTTGGGTTTGGGCTATTGCTTTGTTTTTCCAAGAATAATTCCAAATAAGAGATCCTAGTTGCAGACCATCCATCCTAATCATGCCATTGTCTCGGATGTCCGAAGCATACTTTTTTGTCCAAGTGTAGGCCCATATGGCCTCAAGGTATTTACTCCATCGCCATAACATCTTAGTTGTGGAAGATTTGCCTATCATAAGGGGCTCCCTTATTCCCAGGCCCCCCTTTGATTTAGGGGTGCAGATTTTGTCCCGAGTTACCAGGGCCCACTTCTTATCCATTCTCACTCATCCCCAAAGAAAATTCCTTTGGATGGCTTTGATTTGTTGTAGGATATTTACTAGGGCCGCTAACATGGAGGGGAATGGCCACTAGGACACATTTTATGAGAAGAATGTTGGCCAGGAAGGTCAAGAAATGGTGAGTCCAGCTATTTAATCGATCCTTGATCTTCAACAGGAGCTCTTGCTAGACTGGGTTTTTGGGTTCTTTGTCTAAGAGAGGAATTCCTAGGTAATTTGAGGGAAGACCCACCCTTTGGAATCCCAAAATTTGGGAGATGTTCCTCTGAATAGAAATCAAAATATTGAAAAAGAACTCTTTAGACTTATCACCATTAGTTTTCATCCTCGAGGCTGCCACGAAAAAATTTAGGTTATTTTTCATGGCCATTTATTCCCTGACAATGGGACGCCCCATTAGGAGGGTATCATCCACAAAATTGAGGTGAGTGAGGGGTTTTGAGGAGGGGGTAATATGGAGGCTCTGTAGGGCCCTTTCTCCTCGAGACTTCTTGAAATATCTTCCTAGTCCTTCTGCCAGAATTATGAACAGAAATGGGGATAGAGGGTCCCCCTTCTGATTCCTCTAGAGGCTTTGAAGGTAGGATATGGGGACCCATCAACCAAAATATAAAAGAACGTGAGGATATTATTGCATAAACCCAAGATATCCATTCAAGGTTGAATCCAAATGCCTTCATAATTTCACGAAGGAAGTCCCAGTTTATCCTATCGTAGGCCTTTGATAAGTCCATCTTTATCAACATTCCTGAATGATCTCTTATCTTAAGCATGTGGATGGCTTCATGGGCCACTATTATACCATATAGGATTTTTCTTCCCTCCACAAATCCTCCTTGTTCAGATGAAATTATTTCCTGAAGGATAGGTTTCAGTCTGTTTTCTATAACTTTTGTGATAATCTTGTATATTACATTGCAAAGAGAAATCAGACAATACTTATCTACCATTTAGGCCTTGTTTTCCTTTGGGATTAATGTCAAGAAGGTAGTGTTGAAT
>WSFP011557740.1:0-11119 GCA_009831015.1 Picea engelmannii
TAATTATGGAGATACACTCTGTGGAAGATAGGGTTTGTGACCAATCTTGAAGCTAGTCAATAAACATGTGTTCCAGGTAAAACGGTCATAACGTATTCATCGAGAATCCAAATGATGTGGGAAAAATTTCATTGGAAATAGTATCGACTTTAGTTTCTTGTGTGCGAGTTTCAGAATCAGATGTTAAATATTGAGCGTGGGGCATTCTGTGCAAGTTCTCTCTCCTGAATAGACCAAAATTGAATAAAGTATACCATTCTTTCTATAACTTCTTTTTGAGGAGGCATCAAGGAGTGAAACTTGGAGGAGTTTCAGAGAATACATTGAGTAATGTTGTCTAAAGGATCATAGTACTCCAAGAATTGAAGAATTGCAGAAATTGAAGAAGTCTCAGGAAGCATTATCAGGTTCTATGTAATGATTGGTTGATGGTGATGATTTAATGTAAAGTTTTATTAGTTCTCATATATTCTTGGGTGGAAGGAAGGGGCAAGGATGGAGAGTTCAACTCTCTCTTGATATTGGAGGATTGTATATTCCTCTTGGAGGTTTATCCCTCCCTTTACATTTGGAAGTTGTAGCTACCTTTGGAAGTCATTACTTGCCTCGAACAATAACTATTGATTATTTCTCATATATTGTGCACAGTGCATTGTGGTGTATTGGTGTAACTCTTATACTATTGTTCATTGATAATTGGATATAATTGAATGGTTTAAGTATAAGTTGAAAAAGTTATTAAATTGTACTTGATACTGATTCACCCCCCCTCTTAGTATCAATAGATCTATCTTTTTCATTATTTTTTGAATCATATTTTGAATCAGGGTTCAACTCCTTGTCTTTGACCTCGACCACCAATGACTGTTTCAAGCGACATTCATCGGTGTTGAGCCAGGGGATTTTGTGGAAGTCGTACCACTTCCCAGTGTCATTCTTTGTCTTTCTTTTATCCTTTTTTTCTTGTGTCTTAGATTGTTTGTTAGGAGGCTATTGATTAGGGCCTTCTTTATCATGCTTTGCGTGTTGTATATTTGCAGACTCGAACTCCCATTTGTTATGGTGCCTAAATTCCTGCTTGATTTTGACAACATATCGATAGGCAACTCGCAATGATGATATGTTTAGGAAATCCATTTCGGTTTGGATGTACTCATGCAAAGCCCCACAATATTTCAGAACTAGATTATGCTTGGAGTCTTTGAACCCAACTTGGTACACAAGGTATGGACAATAATTTTGAACTCTGACATTGTTTGTCTCTTCTATTGCCACAGTGTTGTCCATCTCATGTATTGGTATTCATAGTTATCAATAGGGTAATATTGTTCCTTGATCGCATCCACAGAAAAATCCCAAGTGGGATCGGCCCCATATATTCCATATTCCTCTGTGAAACTTTTCTCAGAGTAATTTTCCCACTAATTTTTGACATGGGAGAGAGCCTTGAGGAGTGAGAAAGTGATCTTTTCCCTGTCGGAAAAATTGTGAATAGAGAAATAACCTTCTATCATATTTAACCATTTTTCTAAGGCATCTGCATCTATCTGACCTTCAAATACGGGAATATCAAAATTAACTTGTACCTTGAAGGGAGAGGTTCCTCCAAAGTGGTCGCTTGATGAAGATGTGCATGTTGCTATCGATAGGTGTTGAAGGATGTGGGAAAAAATATCCATCATTTCGTCCCTCTTTCGCGTGAGATATTTCTCAAGCAACAGGTTAATAGAATATTTTTCTCCACCATTTTTATTTTCTTCCGCCATGGAGGGTTTCTTAGGTGTGCAAGAGTGATTTTCCTCAAGAGATACAAGCTCGAGAACCAACTTTCTATACTCAGACCTTGTTGGGGACATGCACTAAAAAAATGATCAAGAGAAACCTGCTCTGATACCACTGATCCAGATTATTTTCAGAACGAAATGAAAGTAGAGATATTACAATGAAACACACATAAATATTGCCAGAAACAAATAACTACAATAATACTTGAATTCTATTAATGAAATAAATATAGAGAGACTCTAAAAATAAAGAGTGAAAGACTCGCTAGAATGGTGGCATCTTATCTCTGAGAAGAGATGTGATGGCTACACACATTCACAAGAAGATGATTATAATGAGGCTCTGAAGGAATTTCTATAATAAACATGAATGCAAAAACCCTAGACATCCAAAAACCTAACCATAGGAGATGAAGCGCCAAAACTCATGTGGGCCCCATTGTGGTAAGTTAGTACATCAACTTCATGGGGTCGTAAGCTTTGCATACGATCTCCATTTTAGGCGTTTGATAGCCCATTGGGAAGGTATTTTTGAGAATTACGCATTATGCCATCAAAATCTAACTATATATTTAGTTTGACTATGGAAATCCAAGAAAACATTGTTTAGGGCTCCAAAACATCCCTGGAAGTACAAAAAGATGTACTGAAATGAAAACTTCCAAAATAAGCCAGTTGGAATAGGTGGGCGGCCACCATTATCTACCTGGATGTTGTGTAGGGCTTCAAGACAGCCCCGGAAGTGTAGAACCCACAATTACAAAGAAATTTCCCCATTACAGAGAAATGTGTTGAACTGAAAACTGTCACGATGAGTTAGTTGGGATTTGGAACAAGTGGGTGGCCACCAATATCCACCTGGATCACCTTATGTTAATCGTTTGAATAGATTGTGAAGAGGTTGAATTTTGTAGTATGAGAGATTACCTTGTGACACTGTTTTGGTGGGATAGTAGTCGGAACTACCTCTGGTATCCTGTAGAAATGACCCCTAGAGTAACAATGATACTACAGGGTTGAGACTCATAAATAGCGTGGCACTTCCACATATATGGCTGGCCTAAAAGAACATCACAGACATCCAGTGGGGAAACATCACATAATACCTCATCCTTGAAGGGTTGGATGTCATATGACAATCAAAACTGCTAGATGACACGAAGATCTTGTCCCTAGAGAAGACACCCAATGTTGTATGTTTGTAGGTGTGGTGTTGTCGACAATCCAAATTGCTTGAGGACCTTTGCTAAGATGAGGTTCTTTTGGCTTTTGATATCAACAATAAAATGCAGTTGGGTCCCCTTCACCCACATCTGTGAATGAAAAAGGCACTCCCCCTATTTAGGATATGTTGGTTCTTTTGGTTGAATTGTTGCGGTCACAACAACAACAACAGTGGGGTCTACGTCAATTATCTGTCTTCTTCCATTATTTTCTGAATCAGATTCCTAATCAGGGTTCAACTCGTTTTCTTTGATCTCGGCCACCAATGATTGTTTTGAGAGACATTAATCAGTGTTGTGCTGGGGGATTTTGTGGAAATCGCACCACTTTCTAGTGTCCTTCTTCGTCTTTCCTTTACCCTTCTTTTCCTATGGCTTGGACAAGTTTTAAAGAGGTTGTTTTTTAGGTTTGTGTTTATCATACTTTGCTTGTTGCGTATTTGTAGACTCGAACTCTAGTTTGTTCTAGTGCTTAAATGTCTACTCGATTTTGACAACATATCAATAGGAAAATCTGAGTGATGAGATGTCCAGGAAATCCATTTCGGTTTGGATGTACCTATGCAGAGCCCCCACGATATTTCAAAACCAGATGTCACTCAGAGTATTTGATACCCATATTGGTGTGCAAGGTATGAAAATTTTTTGTGAACTCTGACACTGTTTGGCCCCTCTCTTGCCACAGTGTGGTCCATCTCATGCATTGGTCAACATAGTTACCAATAGGGTAATATTGTTCCTTGACTGCATCCACAAAAAAATCCCAAGTGGGGCCAGCCCCATATATTCCAACCTCCTCTATGGAAATTTTATCCCAGTAAGTTTCCCACCAATGTTTGACATGGGGGAGATACTTAAAGAGTGCGAAGGTGATTTTTTCCCTGTCGAAAAAATTGTGAACAGAGAAATAACCTTCTAGTAGATTTAACTGTTTTTCTAGGGCATCCGCATACGGGAATATAAAAATCACTTGTACCTTGAAAGGAGAGGTTCTTCCAAAGTGGCCACTTGATGAAGACATTCATGTTGTTATCAACGAGCATTGAAATATTGTTTGAGTTACTTCACACACACCTAGGATTTATTTTTCCTAAGGTTATTCCTTGTTTATTAGTCATAATTAGTCATTATCCAATCTCCTATATTTTAGGGGAGAATATTCCACCTGGAGAATATTCTCTTTCAGTTGACACTTCAGTTTGACTAGTTGATTTGAGTTTAGATGTTGCATTGGTTTTGTCACCATGCAACATTGGGATCATCACCAACTCACTACTCTTTGTTCAGTCAGTTAACTGAAGACTAGTTGACTTGTTAACTCAGCTAGGTGGCAGTTCACTCCCGTAACTGCCTGAGAGACTAGAATAGGCAGCAGTTTACTCTTGTAACTGTTGGTGTGTGTCCAGATCAATCTAGACCACCACTATGACTCATTAGTTACTCATGTATCCTATATTTATTGTAAATTATTCACTCTTTGAGTGTGGAATACAGTTAATGAGAATTATTCCATTCTTTCTATCTTGCTTCTTCTTTCTCAATTTCTCTCTGCAAATGTGTGTAGTATTTTTTAGCTAGATCTATTATGTGTAGGTTCAAGACATTTACAAGGATGAGGGAAAAATTCTCCATCATTTCGTCCCTCTATCACGTGAGAGCTTGCTCAAGCAACAAATTAATAGAATCTTTTGCTCCATCGTTTTTTATTTTCTTCTGCCATGGAGGGTTTCTTGGGCACGAGAGAGATATTGTACTCAATAGAGACAAGATCGAGACCCAAATTGCTATACTCGGACCTCGTTGGGGACATGCATTGAAAAACGATCAAGTGCATGCTCTGATACCATTGATCTAGATTATTTTTGGCATGAAATGAGTGCAGAGATACAATAAAGAAATGTATAGAGATATATCAGATATCCAATAATATAACATATATATATCAGATATATAACCATTACAATAATACACAATTTCTATTAATGAGTGAAATGTATAGAACTGTAAAATTACAAAGTGAAAGACTCACTAGAATGGTGGCAACTTATCTTTGAGAAGAGATGTGATGGCTATAGTCATTTGCAAAAAGATGATTGTTGCAATGAGGCTCCAAAGGCATTTTTAACATAAATAAAATAAAAAACCCTAGCCTCTGAAGATGAAAATCCAACAGTTTTGTGGACCTCATTTTGGGTAGTTTGGTGTATCAACTTCCCAGGAGTATAACTTTGGCATACGATCTTCGTTTAGGGCGCATGATAGCTTTTTGGAAAGGTATCAACGAGGATATACATTTTGGGGGATCAATCAAAGTATTAGACTATAATTGACGTGCCCGATCACGAAAAAGCATCATTTAGGCCCTCAAAATGGCCCCAGAAGTTTAGGAACCGAAAAACTGTTGAAAATAGTAAGTTGCCAACAAACTGTTTTGAGCCAGTTAAAATAGGTGGTTGGCCACCGATATCCACCTGGATCAAGTTTCATAGTGTAACTTGTTTCCATGTGTCATTATATAAGTGGAGGTTGGCATGTGTCATCATATAAGTGGAGGCATCATGCAGTTTTCATCCAGTAAGTTTCCAGTAAGCATCTAGTCAGTGCCTAGCAGGAAACAACTCAATGTCGCTTCATATCCCATGTGTCAAAATATGATAAGGGGCCACATGTCATGGTGTAATTAGTTTCCATGCATCATTATATAAATGGAGGCTTCCATGTGTCATCATATAAGTGGAGGCATAAAACTTAGGAAAGAAGGGTTAAGTAAGGGGATGGAATGAGAGAGGGGGAGGTGTAAATGTGTTGAACCTACACAGAATAGATCTAGCTAGGAATTGACATACACAATTGCAGAGAAAATAGAAGAAAAGAGAAACATGAGAGAAAGAATGGAAGAATTATCTTTAACCAAATGAATGAATGATAATTTACACATGATATACTCTATATAACTCAACCAATGTGAATTGGAGGAGAAGCCAATGTGCCATAGTGGTGGTATAGAGTGATCTAGATACACACCAGTAGTTACAGGAGTAAATTTCCACCTAGTGTAGTCTCTCGGAAAGTTACGCGAGTGAAATTCCACCTAGCTTAATTAAATAGTCTATCAGTCTTTAGTTCACTGACTGAAACAGAGTGAAGTGGGGAGAAGATCAGGGAATCATGAGTAATGCACTAGTCTGGTGATGATCCCAAGGACAATGCACATTAGTTGGTGATGATCCCAATGTTTCATGGTGATAATCCCAATGAAGCATCTGGACTCCACTCAACTGATCAAACTGAAGTGAAAACTAAAGAGAATATTCTCCCTAGAGGAATATTCTTCCTAAAATATAGGAGACTGAATAATGACTAGTAAACATAGGAAAAACCAGAGGAAAAATAAATCATAGGTGTGTGTAAAGTAACTCCAACACCCCCCCTGAACATCACTATGGTGAAAATAAAGAATGGGTCCCAACAATGAGGCCATGTTAGGTACCCAAATACAAAAGATACACTAAAATACCCCCCCCCCTCAAGGTACAATGTATGTAAAAATAAGAATTGATAGTTTCTAGGCAATTGTGTCCTTCACTCCAAGATGACTTCGCAGAGAATGGAACTCCTACTTAGTGAAGGTCTTGGTGAAGATGTCTGCAATTTTTTTTGCTGAAGGAAAAAAATGCAGGTCGATGATCCCCTCGTGTATTAAGTCCCAGATGTAGTGCATGTGGATCTCGATGTGCTTTGTCTGCTACCTCTTAATTGGATCTTTGCAGAACTTTAGAGTGATCTAGTTGTCACACCAGATGATGATTGGCCGATGAAAATGAATTCCCAACTTAGTGAGAAAATGTTGTAGCCACATAGCCTGAATGGTTATGTTAACTACCCCTCTGTACTCTGCCTCAGTTGTAGATAGAGAAATAACAACTTGCTTCTTTCTCGACTAACAAATAGGTACGGAACCAAGACTGAGTGAGTAACCAGATGTGGATTTGCGATCAGTGTTATCGCTAGACCAGTTAGAATCAGTGAACCTGATGAGATCCAATGTAGATTTTGTTGCATAATGAATCACAAAGGTGATGGTGCCATGTACGTATCGAAGGATACACTTTGAATCATTCCAATGTAGCTCATGTGTCTCTTGCATGAACCTGGAAACTGTGCCAACTGCATAGGAGAGGTTTGGTCTGGAGTGTGTGAGATACAACAATCTTCCAAGTTCCCACTAGTTGTATGTACAATGTGTTGTCAACCAGTGCAGTGTCCTTGCCATCCTCAAGTTTGACTCCTGATAGGAAAGGAGTCAGGATAGACTTGCAATCTATCATGTGAAATCTCTCAAGGAGATATCGTGCATACTTGGCCTGAGACAGTTTGATTCCTGATACATCCTGACTGATCTCAAGTCCAAGAAAGAAGTGTAGCGGACCCATGTTCGTCATCAAGAACCTGTCATGTAGAATCCTCTTGACTGCAACAATCGTTGAAGTCAAGAAACCGGTGATCAAAAAATCATCAACATAGATAACTAAGAGTAGAAGTGAATCAACCTTCTTGAGCATGTAAACATTCGGGTCTGATTTAAAATGTACAAAGTTCTATGGCAACATGTAGGAGTCCATCTTGGCATACCATGCCCTCGGAGCCCGCTTGAGGCTATAAAGAGACTTCTTCAGTCGACAGACCAAAGATGAATCCTACATAAATCAATGGGGATGCTCCATATAGATCTCCTCAGAGAGATCTCCATGAAGAAATGCATTCTTCATGTCCATTTGATGGGCTTCCAATCTCTTGTTTGTTGCAACAACAAGTTCCAAATGTATGGAATCCATCTTCGCTATTGGAGTGAAGGTCTCATCATAGCCAATGCCATGCACTTGTTGAAAGCCTTTGGCAACAAACCTAGATTTGTATCTACTAATTTGTCCATCCGCTGTGCTCTTGGTCCTGTAGACCCATATGCACCTGACAATTTTCCTTCTAGAAGGAAGGGGAACCAGATCCCAATTCTGGTTCTCGAGTAGGGAGTTGTACTCCTCCTGCATGGCAGATTCCCAAAAGGGATTTCCAGTAGCCTCGCCATAAGACTGTGGATATGAAGAATGAACCAAGAAAAGATGCCTGGGTGGAAATGGTTCAATGGCAGTGAGTGCAAGAGGAGGCTCCTAGAAATCAGATCGAGTCCTCCTAGTATCAGTTGGATCACCAACAAGATCCCCTCCATCCTGAAGAGTAGTTTGGGCCCACTTAGGCCTCTGCTTTGGCTCTCCATATGCATCCGGATTCACTGAATTTGCATCTAACTGTACTCACTATGTATTTGGAACATCTGAATCCTCTTAATCAGAACTCTCATCTGAAGAATATTCGGCATGTGCATGCTCATAATCTCGGACAGGTGGAAGAATAAAGGTGTTTGCCTGCAACTGTTGAGGTACATGCGAGACACTTTCCTCGAATTAGACACTTTTCTCAATGATGAGTTGATCTGATGAAAGAACAATAAGTATGTATCCCTTCACATCATCAGGGTATCCAAAAAATATACACTATGTGCTCTGTGGATCAAGTGCCTTCCTCTTTTTAGAGGGAATCTGGGCCCATGCATGTGAACCAAAAATATGAAAGCGGGTCACTTCCGGTTTGAGTCCTCTCCAAGCCTCGTAGGGGGTCTTATCCTTGAAATATATATGGGGATATATGTTTTGGATTTAGGTTTCACAATTAAATTATTTGGCCCATAATCTCTGTGGAAGTGACTTTGTATGTAGCATGTAAGGTGCCATCTCTTTTAGAGATCTGTTTTTCCACTCAACACCTTTATTTTGTTGCGGAGTATAGGGAACTGTGTGCTGCAACTGAATCCCTTCCTCATGACAAAGATTATGGATCTCATGGTTGACATACTCTCCCCCATTATTAGTTCGGAGGATTTTTATTTTCTTTCCTAACTGTGTCTCAACTAGGGCTTTGAGATCTTTGAGGTGTTGAAAGACCTCTGATTTTTCCTAAGAAAGAAAATCCATGTGAAACGTGAGAAATCAACAACAAAAATGAACACGTATCTTTCTTTGTTGATTGATGGATGAAGAAAAGGGCCCATAAGGTCATTGTGGATCAGATCTAAAGGAGAGGAATCCCTCTGTGTCTTTCCTTTGTCAAATTTCTCTTGAGGGTGCTTTCCAAGAACACATCCCTCACAAATTCTTTTGGAGAAATGGATGTCTGGTAGACAATCAACCAATCCCTTCTTTCTAATCTCTTGCATATATATGAAATTTAAATTCCCAAACCTTTCGTTCCAAATCCTACTGCTTTGATCAGCATGGGTAAGCAGTAAAGCAGAATTTGGTTCAATAAATTCAGAAAATGTGTAAATCCTAGATTGATGATTTACCTCACCGGTAGAAACCCTGGAATTGGTTTGCATGTCGTATATATCTACTGCATTGGGTGTGAATATGACTTTCTTTTCAGTGTCAGAATTTTTCATCTGATACACAGAGAGAAGATTGACATAAAGTTTGGGAAGGTGCAGCAGATTCTCGAAGCTTTCGTTGGTGAGTTCAATCCTTCCTTTGTCGGTGAGCTCAATCGGAGTTGTCCCCCATCAGAATGGGAGGACCTTTGCATGCATCTAATGAATAATATAGTACTTTTTTGGCAGCCATGTTGTGTGATGCTCCTGAATCTATGATCCAAGCATCGGGAGAGGAGTTGATGGCAATCAAGGCATGGCTAGAATTGTCTTTCTTGGGATTATGATATTCTAGCTTCTTCTTCTTGGCACCCTCAGGGATGTGATCTCCAAGGTTGTTTTGTTGAAGTATTTGTGTCATTAGATCTATTTTTTTTTTCATACATGCGGATTCTGGATGGAATCCTTTATGGCAGTATGTGAATTTCTCCCCTTTTCTTCCCTTTCCACCTTTGGATCTAGAAGCATCATTGAAGGGATTTGAGTACCCTTCCTTCTTCATATTTGCATGAGCTTTCCTTTTGTATTTATCTTTATATTTCTGATATTGATGACCACTACCATATTGAATAGTAAGTGCATGCGCCTTTGGGCCTTTGAATTTTCCCATGTTGATGAGCTTGGTCTGCTCTTGTGTCAAAGATTCAATAAATTTCTCAAGAGAAGGCATCTTCCAGGTGGCTCCAGAGGTGAATTTGACTGAATGGAATGTGGATACAAACACTGACAATTCAGGACCAAGCTTAGAGAGAATGGTGAGAACCATTTTTTTCTCCTCCTTAGATTTATCAACCTCGCAAGCTTTGAGTTGCGACAGTAAATCCTTATATTTGTCAAGGAAATCTTGGAGATTGTCAAAGCTTTTTGGATCCAATGTGAGAAATTCCACCTCAAGCATGTGTCCCCTCATCTCATCATGTTTTCTAAAGAGCCCTTCTATTATCACTGAAATTCCATCCGCAAACGGTTACAGGAATCCAGCATCTCCAAACATCTATGAGTCCACCCATGGACCAAAATTACCAAAAAAGCATTTCCAAAAGGTCAAAAACTATACAACCAATTATAAAATCAAGATGCGCTATGGCTACACAGTGCGTGCACGCACATGTTCCATCCAGAAACGCAGGAAAAGTGCACATGCGCATGATGCACGACTGTGGACGCTAAAAGCCGCACACACCTGAGAACGACACATTTATGAGGTTGGTCGACCTCCCACCCACTTCTGGTTCAACTTCCAAGTTGATTTGACATCCAAATCTTGGCTGGATCCGGCTAGGTGGTTGGTCAAATACCTAAAGGTGCCCTAAACAACCCCTTTTCACACTAAAAGTTGGTTGCATAATGCCTCAAAGCTATGTTATAAAAGGAGGCCATGGGTGCACTATATTTTCAAGGAATTCATTTGCAAGGTTATGCTACTGCTATTCTTTTGGGGAATCCTCTTTTCTCATCAAGAGCATACTAGCACCATTCCATTCAGGAAATCCACATCACCTTTTGAGTGGGTTAGCTTGGGATTCTTTCACCATTTCTTTCAAGTTTCAAAGTTGTAAGAAGAGCTCAATTATGGGGGTCCAAGAGCCCTCCCTTGGAGGAAGAAGGGACCCAAAGTCCTCTTTCTTCTT
>WSFP011557748.1:0-11119 GCA_009831015.1 Picea engelmannii
TTCAAGAGAAGAAACAAGGGGGGATAAGAGTATGGGTTGACTTGAGGAAGTTGAATGATGTGTGCCTACATGACTCATTCCCTACACCTTTCACATATGAGGCATTGGAGAACGTAGGAGGAGAGGAATCTTATTCATTCACCGATGGATTCTTAGGATATCATTATATCAAGATAGCATTGGAAGACAAATACAAGACCAATTTTTCTATAGAATGGGGATCCTACGAGTACATGGTCTTGTCATTTGGACTGAAGAATGCACTAGTAATATTTTTTAGAGTAGTCATAGCTGCATTTAAAAAATTTATCCACCAGTTTCTAGAGGTATACCTGGACGTTTGGAAAGTCTATAGTCTATTTAAATACCATGTATAGGTCTTGCGACTGATGTTAGAAAGATGCATGGAGTTCCAGATATCGTTAAACATCAAGAAGTGCATCTTCAAAACACCTTTTGGGATACTATTGGGCCATATAGTATGCAATCAAGGTTTACTACTAGACCCTCCCAATCTTGCAGTAATTGCTAACCTTCCACCACCAAAAACATTATGACAATTGAGAGTGACATTGGGACACATAGGATACTACAGGAAATTTATAAAAGGGTACATGCAGATCATTGTGCCAATGGAGAAATTGATAAGGAAAGACACAAAGTTCCAGTGGAATGAGGATTGTCAACACGATCTCGATACACTGAAAGAGAATATGGTAACCACACCAATAATAGTATTCCCAGACTGGGAGAAGACATTCCATGTACATGTAGATGCATCGATGATATCATTTGGAGCTATTCTGGCGTATCTAGGAGCAGGAGAATTGCATCATCCTATTGCATTTTCTAGCAGAAAACTGCCAGAATCAGAGAAGAACTACAAAACTACAAAGAGGGAAGGCCTAGCTATGGTCTTCGTGCTTCATAAGTTTATACATTACTTACTGGGAAAACATTTCAATATGGTCACAGACCATTCAATTCTCAAATACCTAGTCAACAATCCAGTGTTACAAGGGAGAATTTGCAGATGATTATTGTTGTTTCAAAAATTTGATTTTGAAGTAATAGTCAAGCTAGGAAAGTTGAATGAAGGACCTGATCATCTATCGAGGATCACGAATGGGGAGGAACCTACAAATACAGAGGACAAATTTCCTAACCCAAAGTTATTTTCCATCCAAATAGTCGATGAATATTTCATAGATATCATCCACTACTTGAGTACAGGGAATACACCATAGGAATTCAACACGACACAGAAGAAAAACCTAGTAGTCCAAGCTTCATACTAGCAATTGATTGCATTACACTTATACAAAATGGGCACATATAGCATCTTAATAAGATGTGCACTAGAACATGAAAGACCAAGGATTTTAGTAGAAGCTCATGAGGGAATAGTAGGAGGAAATTATGCAAGAAAATATACCACACATAAGATATTGCGCGCAGGAATGTGGTGGCCGAATGTTCATAGAGACTCGAAGGATTATTGCTAGAAATGTGATGTATGTCAGAGCATTTATAAAACAAATAGAAGGGATGAGATACCCTTATGACCACAAGTAACTTTGCAGGTATTTGAAAAATGGGAAATAGATTTTGTGGGACCAATTAAACCACCAACAAAAATTTCAGGGGGGAGTTACATTATGACTGCGACGAAATACTTGACAATATGGGAAGAAGAAGAACCAATAAAAGACTGTAGCGTAGAGACAACAAGACACTTCCTGTTTGAATAAGTGATCACTAGATTTGGTTGCCCCAAGATTTTGATGAGTGACCAAGGAAATCACTTCATTAACAGTACTATTAAGGCTATCACTCCAGAATTTGAAGTTCATCATCAAAATATCACACCATATCATCCTCAAGAAAATGGAAAAGTGGAAGCCTTTAACAAGATCCTTGAAAATGCATTGACGAAGATCTGTAACGTTAATAGGGATGATTGGGACCTAATGATACCAGCAGTATTGTGGGCATATAGGACCACATGCAAGAAATTGACAAGACAAATGCCATTCAAATTGGTATATGGACAAGAAGCAGTGGTGACAATGGATTTTTTGGTACCCAGTCTACGCGTAGCAACAATTACAAACATGAAAAAAATGAGGCACGGTACATGATAGGATGAATCAACTAATGATCATGGAGGAAGATAGGATTCTATATGGATTTCACCAAGAAGTCTAGAAAGCAAGGGACAAATCTTGGCATGACAGACATATCAAGAGAAATAATTTCAAGGAAGGAGACTTAGTTTTGATGTATGACAGTAAATCCCTTCAGCATCCAAGAAAAAACAAAATGCATTGGTTAGGACCATATGAAGTAAAAAATATTACAGATGGATGATATGTACATTTGAAGGATTTAGGAGGAACATAAATCATAGGGATGATCAATGGGAGTCAACTGAAGATGTATAGGGACAGTCAACCCCTTAACACTTATATATAAAAAAAATGTCGCATCATGTCGGACATCAAAAGATAAAAACAGAGGTATAGTGCGCTGAAAAGAGAATGAGCCTACACATTCAGAAATGCTAGCCCAGTGAAAACAAGGCCAATGATCACTACGAAGAGAAAATAGCTAGAAAGACGGATACAGTAAAAGAAGTGCCAATAGACGATGACTATCAAACTTAACTAACAAAAATGACTCATGGGACATCACTTTAGTTGCGCCAACTGGCGATGTTAAGGGAAGTCAATGGAAAGTACATGGGAAGCGAAGGTTCAATTAAAACGCAATTGTGGTAACATCTCCGGCAAGCTTCACACTACTCCAATACAAAGCAAGAATGTGGGAGTGGAAAGGTTATTGTGAAATCAAGAAAGGCATAGAGCGATAGAGCAGACGAAGAAGAGATTTAAGGTTGTAGAGGTTGCAGAGGCCACTAATATCGGTGAACAACATCCTTACCACCATGGCACCACCCAAACATGGAGAACTGAGCTTGACTACTAGAGAACCTTGAAGCAGTGCCACAACACCACCGCAGCCACAGGGAAGTGAACAACAACCACCTCAGTCTCCATAAGTCATCAACATGGATGAAATCTAGTCGCCTGATATGACTCAAGGAATCCCCACACCCATCATGGAGGAAACCCAACATACAACACCAGTGTGCATGGACATGGATGTACTAGAAGAGGCACAGGGCCAACAAACTGAGGATGTAGGAAACCAATTGCACCCCAAAAACCTTGAAGAAGCCTCGAGAACCAATGGGATGACCCCAAACTAGGCAGAAACAACTGTGCTGGAAAGGTCAAAGACAACCATGCCATAAAATCCATAGGAGGGAATAGTGGAATATGTCATCGAACAAACATAAGGGTATGCAGAAGATCCGACAAGGGAGGCTAGGACCTCGAATCAGCCACCACAGTGGATGGGAAAGAAAGCGCTAGCAAGGTCACCACACAGGCAAGCCACCACAACCATTGTCTTGTTGTGCATTCCATAAGGGGTACATATAACAACAAATATGTTAGGCCATGTGGAGAAATTGGGGTACTCAGATCATGACGTGACAGACATGGACAAGTTCCGTAAGTTCGCCAAGCAGGTCTACTACATAATGTGGGTATAGGACCATTTAGCAAACAAATTAATCAACAAGTCAAGCGGGCAGCGGGACTAAACAAAAATGGGATTCTAGACCTATTAGACATACCACACTTTGGGAGGGGCCAATATGCAAACAACTGCATCAAGCAACTGATGATAGTCACCCATGGTGGATACCTGTGGCTGGAACCTCGTCTCAATAGAGGCAGAGATTATTGCATACATCACAAGGCTTCCATAACGAGGTGAGGATCTCACACAGTTACTTGAGGAAAAAATTAAGGAGAAAGCACTCACCGAGGAAATGAATAATAAATATGGTACTGAATGGGGATCGTGTAGAATCATCATCAAGCATATTAGTGACGCCACAAAAAGAATGGCCACAAAAATTATGGCATGCAAATTACGCAAGAAATTTCGCAAGGAGGAATTCCTGGTCAGGGTTGTCTTAGCTGCATCATAGTGTGTAGATGGAACCACACTCAGTTGGGCCCCTTATTTGTTGAATTTGTTCCTAGACTACTGCAAGGATGCGCAAGATCTAGGGACATAATTTCACTATTCATGGCTACTCATCCTGATAGCCTTGATCGAATGGAAGGAGCTTAAGTATTCATTATTTTCCACTAGACCCAATTCCTTCCATGGAGAATGATACTTATCATTGGGATCCACTTCGGACCCTAAGAACATAAAGGTGAATGCAACCATATTTGAAGGATATCTCAATGAACTACAGGACAACATTGCCAACACTTGGAGAGTGACACTAGAAGAAATCACATGTGATGTGGATCTAGGTATGAAAATATCCTGACAATCAATGGCTACAACTATGCTAATGCATCAAGGAGGTGGAAATAGAGATGGCCATTAAGGATTAGAATGATGACTGGAGGATTCCAGTCCTCAATCGATAAATACTCACAAAAATAGAGTAGGAGGAGGTAAGACAGGAACAAACACATACTGAATAGATAAAAGTTCCCAAGAAACCAAGGATAGTTCAAAACAAGGAATAACAGAAAAAAGGGGTCACATCCAAGATATGCACCCAGGTGGGGAAGAAGAACAACAAACATGCGCCACAGGTACAACAGAAACAAGCTAAGACAATACAGGGAACCACATAAAGTGCTACCCCATAGGATCAAGGACAGACTAAGAGGCCATTCATCTAGATGGGGGGTGCGTGCAAGAGGTCGAAGGAACACAAAACGCCCCCAGAACACACGATCACTGAGGACAATGTGGACATGGTGGCCCAAATGATACAGGATTACATAGTCGATGATTTCGATAATGTTGTGCATCAAAGGGACATAATTGAGGAAGAGTTGGCATACATACGATAACTCCTCAAGCAGCTCAGAGAAGCATAGGTGGCCGATAGTAGCATAGGAATAATTCCATAAACATCACTGATAGGAGGGGAAGTTGGGTCAAGTGATCATGACATGATCCAAACGATAGTAACCGAGTTCGAAATTTCACGTCACTCCTAACATGTTGCACATGGATGAAATCATGGGGAAGATGTTGATATTATGGTAGATGCGGGAGGTATTTAACTCCATGTGTAAACCTGACAAGAATAGAATATTCCAAGAAGCAATAAGAAACCCTAAACAATTGGTTAATGACTCTAGAATACAAGTCGGCTCAAGAGAATGACTTGTATTAGGTTATTAGCCTCCAAGAGAAGAAGTTGGCTAAAGGAAATGTTATATACTAAAGAATTAGTACCCACATTGAGAAGTTGGCCCAAGCAATCTGCCAGAAATACTAAAAGTATAGGAGGTCAGTATTCATTCTGGCCAACATTCTTAGAACTACAGAAGCAACACTTGTGCACATTGCAATTGGCTAGTTTGTGTGCAAGTTTGGAGGAGAGTTTTTGTTGCACTTGCTGTAGCTACCATATTTCGGTTTTGGCCTGGACTCTCTCTTGGTTATGGTTTGGAATCTCTGATCAACTCTTGTTTCTCTTTCTTGGTGCACTATCCTTGGAGAAAGGTGTGCCACCTTTGTTTGGCTATCTAGTCTGGGGTTTTCTTCCAGAATGATTCTATGTCAAGGTTAAGGTGCTCGGGGGTGGCTTCAACCTATGGTTAGGTGAAAATATTGTTATATTGTCTATGGTTAAATGAGCACATCCATTATATTCTAACAGAAGACACCCCTAAATTACTTGGCTCAAATATAGTTGGTATTGATGTAGATACCAACCAAGGCCTTGTATAAAATGCAAGTCAACATCACACAAGAGGTACAGTCTCGCACACGTACAGATGCAGTGGAATTGTAGTAGGAAAAGGACCATTGGGATGAATGGAATTGGTACTCGAGCAGGCTAAGATCGATACCAAAGATGAGAAATACCATGCAGATAGAATGGAGCAGAAATTGGTTATAGCCTATGAGAAAATTCCAAAGAGCACACAGACAACCGAACTCACAGTGACATAGAATATTGATCAGATTGTGCAGACAATCGATCAATACAAACAGGAGATCGAGCACCTTTGGGAGCAACTCATGCCTACCACTCCACCAGAGGTGAAGGAGAAGAGGAAGCAGGAGGCAACAACGTGGATAAATAAGATGGAGCGACAAGTCCACACGACGACCGGCTTGTTCGAGAAAACAACACATCTCTAAACTAAGTTGGAAGAGGATCAATGGGTCCATTAGTGGGACCAGGAAGAATAAAGGATAAGTGTAGCTATCCAATACCTTAATCATAGGTAGAATAAAATTCCAATCATAAAGCATGTCAAAGGAGCACAAGATATGAAGAAACTATAGGCATAACTCTTAGCTGCACAAACACAAAAAAATGACCACCAGGCTTAAATGGAACCACTCCAAGAGTGGGAAGCATAGGTCATTGCACAAGAGAAAGAAGAAAAAATGAATATGGAACAAACCTAGGAAGAGTGTGTAGGGATGGTCAATGATGAGATTGCAGTGGAGGTATTGGATGCACTCAAGGAGAAGACTGTGCATGCCCAAACATAAGCAACATATCTCACGGAGAAGTTCCAATCGATCACAAGAGAGATCGATGAAGCACACCAGAGTTAGGTGGCTCCGGACGAGCCACATGTCAGTGTTGGGGGCCTATTGGAAGCATGATGAATCAGAAATAAAGGCTATTTTTGGAAGAATGGAATGCAATAGGAAAGAGACAACTGGAAGGAAAAGAAGCATGCACAGATCCATGGAAGACCTAACGATGCCAGGGTTAGGGTTTTTGTAATACATTGTAATGGCTGGTGAGCCGAAAATATAAATAAGTAGTAATTAGGAAAGGAAAGGAGGAGATATGAGAGGGTAAGACATAGAGGAAGGGTACTATAGGAATTGTACGAATCATTCAGCTAGTAATATATGGAGGAAATGAGCGACTCAGTCCCAAGGGTTAGATCGCAGGCTGAGGAGCCTGGTACGTTGTAGTTAGCCTCACAGGGATCGAGGAGCTGGTGTGAGAGAGGGAGAACTAAGATTGTAAACATGTGCGATGTGATATCTTTCTAAACCATAATAAATCCTGAGATCTAGATCTTTGTGGACGTATCCCAGGAAGGGGTGAACCACGGTAGCATTATGTTGTGGGATTGAATGAATGTTTCTTTCTGTCTGATTAGTTGATGAAGGTTGAATGAATGAAGTGATTAAGTATATCTGGTATTTTACATGCATGAGTAGAGTAAATTTTATAACAAGATGTTAAATGAACTGAATAAAGGTTTCGACGTACAAGCACATATCTCGCTCAGTCTCGAGTTGCAAACACCTGATTATTGTAGCCACCCATAGACATATCTCAGGTGAGACTGCGCGATACACTTTGTGTACTGTGTTTCCTTCTAGGTGACCAGAGGGGCCAATAGTCTCTAAGGGATTTTTTTGGGAAGCTTCTTAGTTATGAACCGGGGTCAATCTGCAATGGTAAATGGATAAAAGGGAATAGAAAACAAACAATTATGTGTCTTCACTTTTGATATTTTCCTTTTTTAATGATGCACTTTAATTTATGATCATTTAATACAATTATTTATAAGTCACTGCGATGAAAAGATCTCGGATATTGTTGGTATTAGAGAATTCATCTTTGACATGAATTATTGAGTGTGAATTTTTACTAGGGCCAAGAATAAGCAAGGTGAAGTAACTCTTAATACTTTCAATCTTAAAGTTGGTCATGCATCCCGAAGGAAGAAAATGGCAGAAGAGGACAAGCATGATGAATAAGAGAAAAACTTGCATATGGTCTTTTATCACATGTCAGAAATGGTCGAACAAATCTTTGTAGACCACAAGAAGGGGATAAGAAGAAAGGGAATAAAAATGAAGCACAAGTTGATGATGATGCTTTGGTAAATCAAGGGGTAGGAGGAGGCCCTCCTGAGCCTCCATATTCACCATCAAGTTCTAGTTCTTCTTCCTCTAAGCATTCTCATCATTCTCATCATTCTAGCCATAAACCATCTTTTAAGAAACCATTATTAAAGATTGATGTAAAATTTTCTTTACCTGTGTTTAATGGAGATGTTAATCCTAAAAAGCGAGCTAATTGGTTCCGACAGGTTGATGTATATTTTTCGTGTTCAACAGATTGATGAAGAGGAAGTTAAAGTGCAACTAGCTTCTCTTCGGTTGGAAGGCACCACTCTCGTATGGTGGAAGAGAAAAGTTCAGGATAGAAGTAAGTGTGGTAATCTTATTTCATCATGGTCGGAATTTAAATCAATGATAAGGAAACAATTGTATCCATTGGGTTATTTACATAAAGCAATGATGGAATGGAAAAATTTAAGACAAAGTAAAGGTCAAACTATACAAAGTTTCATAAAAGAATTTAGGAATAAATCTCTTGTATTAAACATTCCTTTAGATTATTATGAAACTTTATTGAAGTATATTGGTTCACTTCATAGCTATATTCGTCATACTTTGCTATTGTTTAACCCCACCAGTTGTTATAGAAAGATTTTTCTCACCCTATGAAATCTTTCAAAGAAGGCCTTTTTCCATTTCCCCATGCAGACTTATCATCCCTGTTTGTAAAATCCAGAGATAAAAATAAATATTTTTCCACATGTAAGCATCTTGCCTACTATAGAACATGCGTATACATAGGCTTCTCCACTACAACCTACGTACATCAGGATTTGTGCTAGAAAATTAAAATTAATGTCGTGTTTCCATGTCACGACAAGAGATCTTTGATCCTTGGCCTTCCATATACTGGAAACATTCTGACTCGACCATTCAGTTCAATTTTGAAGGCTATAAATGGGCCAATTATGAGCTATGGAAAGTGGAGAAAGAATTCAACTTTGAGAGAAAAGTTACTCCAGAGGAATTATTTACTTCATATTGAGTATGCATCCATTTGTCCTTTAAGTCTGAACACAGTGCTCAGCCCCCAATATCTTCCCTTATTGATTGAGAACCTCACTATTTCTCTCATATGATCTTGCCTTTTGTGGAGGATTGAAGTGGTGGAGGCCTAGCTGGAAGGAACTTAGTTTCTCAGTTCTATACCCTGTCGACATGGAAGTCTGTAACATTTTCACTTCTGCTGATCATATATTAATAGAAATACTCTTTTCTGGTCCAATTGATATCTTGCAAATATTTGAATTATTATTCCATGGGCACATTTTTCTTATTTATGAATGGATTATGTTATTGAATGTGCTAACATTATATAATATCACCATATGCTTGCTTTGATTGGTTGTTGAGGACTAGTTGTAGGTATATTTCTTTGGGTCAAGTGCTCAAAGGTGGACTTCATCAAATGTTTGGACAAGGTAGGCCTTTTATCTTGTCTTGCTAGCATATTTTTTTTCATATAATACTTGAGAAGATAGTTTATTTCTGCAGTCATTTCTATCTGTTTTGGTTTACCCTACCCATTGAGATATTTTCCTCGTAACATAATTGTCAACCATACTGGGGATTGAATATTATTTCTTAGGGTTTGGATTACTTTTCCCCTTAGATTTCTCTCATTCCTATTGTGTTTCTTGTCGTATCATTTCTTGCAGCCTCTATTCACTCCGAGTCTAAGTTTTCAGCCCTTTCCCTTGCCTGGCCTTGTTTTTTGAAACATATACATGCTTTTTTCCTTGACAGTCATGTACATACGCAGGTTGTCCCTCTACAAGCTACGTATATATGCTCTGTTTGCCTAAATAGTGGGATTTGATGTTTTCTTAGCCTTCTTGGGCCTCTGTAGTGCCTATTAAGTTCTCGTGGGATGACAGGAAGCCTATCTTTGGTTGAATATCTAGGTGGATTCTTTCTCACCATCTTTTCATTGTGATTTTCCTTGTACATTGGGTTGGGTGTTTCACTGCTTGATATCCTGCTTGAGTTATCTATTTCCATACACAGTAGATTTATATATCAAGTTGCTTTTCAGTGCATGCATTTTCATTTTTATTATATTTAAAATACAAAAAAATATGCATTTTTCATTGCTTGGGATTTTGGTCTTTTGAGTCCTTATCATTACCTTAGTGCATGTAATGAAAGATTGCATTTTTACTTCTGAAAGTTGAAATTGAAAATTGCATTGTTTTTTAGAAGCATATCATTCATTGAAAGTTAAGGTTAGGACTTTGCATTATTTTCATATTTACTTTTCTTGCAGAGTCATAACATCATGAGTTTCACTACCATACCTTTTTGAGTAATCACGGCCACTAAAATTAACGCTATAATTTAAAATTGATTAGTCACTATTTTATTTTGTAGGGTGCACAAACTATCTTAGGATTTAGTGCCTTGGAATAGGATTTTGTGAGTAAACTTCTCCAAGGAAATTAAATCGACGTATGTGTCTAAGATAGGGAGTGGAGAAATCCATTGTATAATTGGTAATATCAGGAGGCTCCGCTCACACTAGAGTTAATCACGAGGTCATGAGAATTTGGTTGAATGGATATCCCCCCTATACTGATCCATGCGAATATTGGTGGACACCCACATTTTCCAACTAGCTCAAAACAATTTTCTGGCTATTTTGGTAATTTACTATTTTTAGCAGTTTTTAACTTCTGCGGCCATTTTGAGGCCCTAAACGATGCTTATGGGAATATGGGGAGAAACATGGAAGTTCCTTTTATATTTCCTCCAAAATTAATCTCCTCGGTGATACCTTTCCAATGGGCTATCATGCCCTTAAAACGAAGATCGTATGCAAAAGTTACGACCCCGGGAAGTTGACGTACTAACTTACCCAAACAAGGCCCACATGACTTTTGGTGCTTCATCTCCTAGGGTTAGGTTTTTGGATGTCTATGGATTTTTACATTCCTGTTTATTGTAAAAAGGCCTTCAGAACCTCATTGTAATCATATGTAATGTCCCCCACCTCTTAGAGAGGTAGTGAGGAGACTCAGTGGCCTGGGCACCCCCACTAGGTCATAGTCTCACACTGAAGGGGGGGAAAAGTCAAGAAGTTAAAAGTTATATTTTTAAGTTGACTTAAGAAAGGAAA
>WSFP011557753.1:0-11119 GCA_009831015.1 Picea engelmannii
AATTATTGCAAGTAAATGTTATGTGTTAAAAGCAAATGGATCAACTTTGCAACACATAAATTAAAGGATTACTCATGCAAAATACACATAGACAGCAGCATAATCAATGAACATAAGCACATAAACACAACAATTGATAAAGGCTACATCTCCTGGTCCAGCTTCCAATGGATCATTATTATTAATTGCTCAAAGTGATCAAAAACATGCCTTACAATGCTCAAACTGACCAACCAACTGCTCCAATGGCTTCAGAGCATCCAAAAACCTCTAGCTGGGATTTTTCGGCACCTCAATCGGTCGAAAAACGAAGAATTTAGGCCTCCTGGAAGTCCCCCCTTCAAGCTTGTTATCTCTGCATCTACAAAACGCACCCTTGTTCCATGAACCTGGCACACACGCAATTTAAAGCGTGAAAACCCAACATCGAGTGCAACCGCGCCAACGGTGCGAACTATAGGATGGTTATGGGCGCGCCAGCCCCTAACCGCCTAGCACCTGGGCATGTGAGGGTCATATGACCGTGCGCTTTGGAAAAAAGGCTAAACGGTTGAAACCGTTCCTACTCCCCGCGCACTTGGTTGTGGTCATATGTAATATAGCCATATACCCACAAGCTTAACCTTTAAATGTTTTCAAACCACATTTAAAAATCACGCGCGCACTATATATTAAAGCGACGGTTATATGTTATATGGCGCGTGACCAAGGGCTGGGCCTAGCCCCGGCCCGGTCGCGGCCCAAACCATACAAACATTCCATTTTAAATATAATTCGGAACATATATATAACAAGGCATAAACGATAGTCCATTGGTAGGATAGACTTTGTGAAGGCGCTATGCGGTGGAGAGATCCAAGGGTCGAACCCCACGGATTCCAATATATTTTGACAAACAAAATAAAAGCTAATACCGGGGTGCCACGTGGAAGCCCATGACTGGGCCACGTGGCACCCAATCACTTGCTCAAACAATGCCACGTGTCGACTTCCAATTCAACCAACTGTTAGCCAATAGATGATTGCCATGTCACCTTTGCCACGTCAGCATACGTTCATACGACCCTGCCACGTCAGCCTGTACGGACTGTACGGACTGTACAGTCAGCGTCCTTTTTTTTGCCTGTTTGACATTCCAAACAGATTGCAATATCTCTCGCTCCCGATGTCCGTTTGAGACGAAACAAGTTGCGTTGGGTTCGCAACGATGAGGCCTACGCTCTCGTTCATTTTGAAGTGATTCTAAGCACTTTGAATTTTTGAGAAAAATTTGATCCCCTGATCAATCACTAGGGTGAAACAGGGAAAAGAGCATAATTTCCAAGCAGATGTTACCTAATCAAAAACATTTTTAAATGAAACATACTCAAATGCCTCAAATATTTAAATGACGCTCACCATAATACCTGGCTTGTACCTCATGGAGCAATACCCAATGTCTTCCAAAAGCAAGTTGGTGTGGCAGACACCATCGTGATGAATCTGAGATGCATGGTGGTGAAGTGAGCCTATGTCTATGCAAGTGGAAGTTGACATCCATTTGTCTCTTGGTACTTCATGTCTGCAACCTGAGGGCCTCGAGACATCATCTCCTTATTTATCCCTAGGAATTTGGGATAACAGGTACAACATTAGGAAAACCAGAAATAGTTGAGAAATCAAAAGGTGCAAACCTTCAAGCCAAAATAGCATCCATTTGAGTATCTGAGATCTTGAAACTATGGAGTCACCATTGGATTCTTCAGTCATGGAGTTTCCAGGTGAATAATTTGCAATCAAATTTTAGTGTCTTTTTTTCAACACCAAATTCAGATCTGGACATGTTGTACACCCAGGGAAAATATTCAATTTTTTCCCCGATAATGACACCAAAAGATGTTATCCCTAAAGTTTGCACTAGACTGTGATAGGGAAAATCTAGGGCATCTCAGTTATTGCAATGATTTGGTTTGATTGATAGATAGAGAGGGTTATGCAAGTTGAGTCTCTGGTATAGTAAATCAGGCATAAATTCAACACTTCATAGGTCAAAGGCAATCATATAGACAGTTAGACAATTGAAGGATAACGTGAAATGGAAGAAAAGGACATTTACATGAATATGTGAGTCTCACAAAATATTCATTCTTACACATTCATCAAGAATATATTTTGATTCGAAATGATATTTCGAATCAGAATCACAATATTTGAAAACAAATTACAAAATTAAGGCAATAGACAATATAATCTTTCTTTCCGTCAGATCTGAACATGTATAATGACTAATGCTTTGAAAGATCCATCTTTGACACCAGATAAGAAGAAATAAGACATAAGAAAACTGAGTTGCAAGAGAAACACACAGACCAACCATTCATTTGCTTGATGCTCTGAGCATGAAAATGCAACCTCAATAAAATTACAAAGTACCTTTGCAGATTTACCAAAACTCTCTCCCTCTCTTCCCAAAATGAATACCCCCCTCTTACAAGTTCATTTTCTTCATTATATAGACTCATCAGGTCCGTACATGATAGAGATAATTTTCACAAAATAGTGAATGGGAGATCCTTCTTTACTAAACATAAAAATAACAAAATCGATCCAGATCTCATGAATAAGATATTGAGATCTGAAGTTCGTTGAAAATCATATATTGGTGGTAATACTTTGACCAAGTGGTTCTCTTGATCTCCTTGAGATATCTGATGAGTTGAACAAGTGTAAATAATGATTAGGATATGCCAGTGAAGCCATTCCACCCATATACCATCTTGGAATTTCACAAAACTGCACAAAGTGTATAAATTTGACTTTTAGAACATTCGGTAGCGCATTTAATAGTTTCTAAACAAGGATGCTACAAAAGAACAAAATTTCTATAGCGGGTCAACTTCTTGTTTCTTGATCTCAATCCATACTTGGCATACAATATTATTTAACAGGTAGAATGCATCTGATTGAATATATCTGACGAGGTTATCTCTTTTTCTGTCAACCTATTTTCGTGTCCTTTTTACTGATAGTTGGTACCAAATCCTTTAATTCATTTTGTGTTCCAATGTAGCTTTTGGATTAGAGAATTTATCATGTGATGATGACTTCCTACTCTCACTTCCAATTGCCAATCTCTTTATTGCCTCTAGTTCCACTAATGAGCTATCTCTTTGTAATAAGGATTATGCATTAGATCTCTCAATTGCTCGCTTCTTACTAACTGGAATAGAAATCGTGTCTACTATTGGAAGCTTATTAGATTCAACTTGTGATTGTTTAACTAGGGGATGAGATGGAATGATAGAAATATTTTGTGTGCTAGATTTCTACTTCAATTTGCATTCAACACAAGACCAATCAACATCTGAAATATACTTAGACATGCTTTGCATGCAATAAACATGCTCAACTAAGTCATTGCACTGATTGAAAATAACAAGCAAATATGAGAAACCACGGTCGCCACAAATAGTACAGACCTTCACCAAACAGTGGAGAAATCCCTAAACAACATAAAATATGACTCAAGGTTTGGACACATATCGAATTGGTTAACAAATTTATTCAAGTGTCTGTCATTTTAAGTGCTAATACACAAAGTGCCATTCATAGAATGTTCTCTCAGACACTTGGTTGGACATGATATACAACAGGTGCAATGGTCTTCAATCCCATCCTTCGAGCATTCTCCCTCAATATTTGGCTTTCGAGCAGGTGCTATGACACTTTATATTATTATTTGATGGCACTTGGCATTGAACTTGGTCCTCATATTGGTATCGGGTGCCCTTTCTTCTGCAGCGTACATAATCCCACATGCAAAAAATATAAAGAGTTCAAATATCTTTATAAAGTTTGGTGCTAATTGAACTATTCGACCTGTAGTGCATGGGTTTTGTCCCCTTGTATATTACCTTGGTGCTCCATGTGAGCACTTGGTGTGAGTGTTACCTTTGATTCCTTATATCCCAATGGTGTTGGCTAGAGTAAAGTTTGAAGCCATATTAGATAAACTTGTAGATTGGGATAGAAGCCCAATACTTTTTATTTGATTTAATAAAAACAATTATAACCAGAGCATTCCCAAGAGCCTCAAAAATCCAAAACTTTAGTACATAATTAATTTCTTTTTACCAATATTTCTTCCTATAATGATAACAAAATTTGTAGGTGCCTATTAAAAAACAAAAATGATTGTCTTCATTTCCCAAATGATTTCATTGATAATGCTCTGTCGGAAAGGACAATTTTCTATGGTGATTTTTTTTTCCATATTGTGTTAACGAATTTGTTATTTTTCTGTAGCAAAAATAAAAATTTGACATAGCATCTTAGGTGCTAACAATCTTTGGTTGTTGCATTTGATTTATAAATAGAACAAATGGATGTGAAGACAATGTTCCTACATGGGGACCTGGAAGAATAAATCTACATGAAACAACTTAAAGGATTTGTAGTAAAGGGAAAGAAATATCTAGTGTGCAAGTTGAAAAGATCCCTTTATGGTCTAAAGCAATCACCAAGGATGTGGTATCAAAATTTTGACACATACATCCTTAGTTTGAGATTTTTGAGAAGCAAATTTGTCACTACATGTATTCCAAGGAATAATGTGGGTGTTTCATATATGTAGCATTGTATGTCGACGACATGTTGTTGATTGAAAACAACCTAGACACAATAAATGAGGTGAAGAAGAAGCTATCCTCCAAGTTTGACATGAAGGATTTTGGTGCAACGAACTTCATTTTGGGAATGGAGATCAAGAGAGATCAAGTATCTAGGAAGCTCTGGTTGAAACAAAAGAAATATATTGAAACAATTTTGAAACGTTTCAACATGCAGGATTGCAAACTTGTAAAGGTGTCAATTCATGTGGGAGCAAGGAACAATGTACAAAGACATGAGAAGAAATACAGGATATGGCACATGTCCCATATGCAAGTGTTGTTGGTAGTATAATGTATGTGATGGTATGCACTCAACCAGACATTGCCCATGTAGTGGGAGTGTTGAGAAGATACATGTCGACACTAGGAAAGGAGCAATTGACAATTGTTAAGAGAGTATTCAAG
This sequence comes from Picea engelmannii, assembly GCA_009831015.1. Taxonomy (NCBI): domain Eukaryota; kingdom Viridiplantae; phylum Streptophyta; class Pinopsida; order Pinales; family Pinaceae; genus Picea; species Picea engelmannii. The sequence goes on from WSFP011557753.1 coordinate 5,055, forward strand.
TATTTGTGTGGCATAAAATACTATGCTATATTCTACAAAGGGAAACCCATAGTTGACAGTGAAGTAAATGTACATGGATTTGTCGACACTGACTGGGATGGAGATATGGATTGACGAAGGTTGACCAATGGATATGTGTTCAAAATGTTTGGTGGAGAAATCAGTTGGATGAATAAGCGATAGACAGTCGTAGCCTTGTCAACAACAGAAGTCGAATACATGGAAGCAAAGAAGTAGTATGGTTGCAACAATTGTGTTCAGGAATCGTGTTTTGGCAGAGAGATATGAAGATAAATTGTGATATTCAAAGTGCAATATTTCTAGCAAAGAACCCAACTTATCATTCCAAGACTAAGCATATTGATGTACAATATCATTTCATAAGAGACATGGTGGAAAGAAACAAGGTGTTACTAGAGAAAGTTGACACGTTGGAAAACATATCAGATTCTTTGACCAAGTCTGTGAATGTTGTGAAGTTCTCTTGATGCAGAGAGGCAATGAGAATTGTTGCCCTAGGTCTGTGAAAAAAGTTCAGGAAACCCCTAGTTTTAGCAAATAAGACAACAAGTGGGAGAATGTTGGGTTGTTATATTCTTTGCGGTGAAAGTCTAGTTGAGGTGGATCGACTAGCAGTGAAAGTCGAAGGTTGAGGTGGATCAACTGGTAAAATTTGAATTCGAAGTAATTGAAAGTAAGTCGAAGAGGTCAACTAACAAGAGGTCGAAAGGTGGTCATATGGAAACCGAATGAAGTTCGACTCGTAATCCGACTTGGTAGTCGAGTGTAACATAATCCCAAGATTCGTGGGATTTGTAGCCAATAATCTATGTGGATATGTAACCATTTTTGGGTGCCTTTATTTAGGGTTTTCCCTACTGTAAATCCTATAAATAAGGTGTGTTGTATTCATATTAAGTTGATCTTCATGCTAGTCTTTAGCAACAGGTTGTTGGTCATGCAGATGTAAACCAAATTGGATACAAGGTTGTTCTTGTGTAAAGCAAGAAGGTATTATGTTGATTGTGTCTTAGGTGTAGACCAAGGTTAGGATGATAGATTTTTATTTGAGTTCTAAATTATGCTCCTATTGTGATCTCATCACTGAAGAATTATTTAATAATGGTGTATTAGGTTATCTTGGGGTTGAATGGAATAAGACCATTCTTTCAAATTTTGGTTATCTTTACATTGTATGGTGATGATGTTTTTTTATTACTGTTCATTATCTATAACAATGGATAACTATAATTTGAATGCATAGATGTTTCATTTTTAGGGTAGGATGATGGTTCTTATCATAAAAATGTTTAATCGTTGAATAAATAGAGAATCCTTTGTGGTCTTAGGATTATCTGCATGCATAATAGTTAATGATCGAGAATTAGTTTCAGGATGGGTGTTAATTGTGATCTAGTTATATATAATTGATATGCATTCAATAGATGGATATCATATGAATCACCCACAAGGAATCAACCCTTTGACAGGTCGAGGCCTTTAAATTTATATTAGTGTGCTAAAATTCAAGAAGGCATATTTGAAATCAGAAAATCGTTAGCTTACTTCCAATGCCTTATTTATGAACTATTTGATCTCAGTATTTGTGTTGGATAGGTGTTTGCACTCTTTCACCACTTAGCTCCTCGATCACATAGAATATACCTTTTATTATGGTTCTTGTCTCCCTCTATAGATGATAATTTTGAATGCTACTAATGTTATTCAACCCATGTGGCATGACTCATATCTTTTATGTTTGTTTTGTTCATGCCATCATGTGCTTCCCTCTAGTTGCAACATGCCCTCTATCAAAATCAAAATGAGAGGCCCAACAAACCATGATTACACATGTTTACTCTCCCTTGAGTCAAATTTCATGGCCCTCATTAAAATCTACAAACTCCCTAAATGAGGGGCCCAACTCTAGGATCACTTCCAAAATTTTCCTTTGAAATCAAGGAATTCGTCCAAATCCTTTGTCCATTTTCCTATTAGAATATTCACACCTCTCAGATAGACACTTTGGTGAATCCATGAAGCTTGATCACACGTTTTCCAAGTTGGGCATGCAAAAATGGCCTATTCAGACCCTCAATCAAGGTTTTAAGCTCTCGATTGAGGTTTCAAATCTCTATCAAGCGATTAAAACTTTGATTAAGGTAAAACCTCAATCAATATTTTTAAACCAAAATCAACTATGTTATGTCCTCAAATAAATTGGTGGATTTTTTCTTTTTGAGGTGATAGGTTGTGATCTAAATTTTATTTCTAAATTTTTGTAAGTAGGTTAGAGAGTCTGTATTTTGAAAATAAGCTCAAAAGAAATTTTGGATTTGGTATTGGTCAAGAAAAAGTCAGAATCTCAGGTTTCGGTGGTTTAGGAAAGCCTCAAATGTGCTCATTAACCACTGAAAGCCTTTGTTCCCGGCAGTTAAGGGGTCGAAGCAAGAAGGCGATTAACCACCGAAAGTGTTTCAATGGTAAAAATGGAAAGCCCGTGCTTTCACACGAGCCAGTTGTCAAGTTGGCGCAATGATTAAAACATAACCGTCGAAAGCTTGCCATGGTGGAGGGTATGCACGTTCGTGGTGTTTATCTGAAAATTTTGAAGCCCCTGTGTCCTTTCAAGCACATTGGTCTTTTCAAGATCCAAACACGGCGGTGATTTTCATGTATGATTTCACGGAGCCTCCCTCCATTTCAGTCACAAGTACACTAGCCATCATGATCTTGTTACTCCTTCATTAAATCCTCGATGAGTCATTATTAATCCTAGAGATTGCTGAGATAACCATGAGTTCACGATTTCATCAGTCAATCGTATTTTCAGAGATCCTAATCCTGTTTCCTCTGGTGATTGTCAAAGTGCCATTAGAGTCCAGCGAGAACTCTCGAGTCAATTAAGCCTGGTTGGGTTATCAGGTAATCTCAGAATCTATCCTCTTTTAGTTTCAAAAATTAAAATGCCACGCTAAAGTTTCGGCATATTCTCAGTTAAATTGTCGTTCGAAACTGGGTTAGTTTTTGAACTCGGTAATCCTAATGTTTGTGTCACCCTGTTCCACCGATTTTTTATGAGTGATATTTGTTGTATACCTAATTTATAGAGTCATTGTCTCCCTGGACGTCCAACTTCCCATAATTACAGGCACACTCAACATTGACCCATGTCGAAAGCAAGGCCAACTTTGAGATCTGAGGTAGATGGATTTTGGTATTTATAAGCTCACCCGGAGGTGGAAGAATTTTTCAAACAGACCGGAGTTTTTGCATACTATGAGAAATTAACCAAATTTCACCAACAGGTGGCCAAATATTTTGCTATTTTCTATGATGGAAGGACTGCTAAAGTAGGAAAGGAGGATATTATCATTGACGAAGCAACCATTGCTGAGTACACAGGTTTACCTAGGTCGGGAGACTGTTGGTTCAAGACTACCATACCTTCAAACATCGAATTTAGGTCATATTTTCTACCGGTACATAAAGATTTGATCTGGAAGAAGGATATTCCAATGTCTTACTTGGAACCAAAGTGGCAGTCCCTGTTGAAAGCAATTTTGGTGTATATCACTTGTGAGGGGTGCTACAACAGGGTAATGTTTTATCATTTTAAACTTCTAAATCATTTCACAGGCAGAGAACCTATAAACCTGCCTTACTTCTTTCACAAAACCATAACGAAGATGGCAAGACAAGTGAAATCCAAGTCTGCTAAGGTTGCCAGCAGATTATCACATCAAGGGCTTATTACTCTTCTTGTAAGAGAAGCTCTGTAGAGGAAACAGGTTGAGTGGGGCTTCTTTTTGTTTTGGAACGAATTTCAAATAGAAAGACCACCAGAGGCAGAAACTAATAAGGCCAGTGGCAGAAAGACTCCTACTCCCAAAAGAAGTCATAGGAAAAGGAAAGGAATCTCACCACCAAGAGATCCCATAAAATCATCCCCTGGAAAGAAGAAAGGAATCAAAAGAAAATTGCAGTTTGAAGGTAAGCAGTCTAAAAACCCTGCCACAGGAAACAACCCTCTAAACCTACCTTACAGTGATTCAGAACCAGAACAAGAGGTGGTAGAGACATAGGATAACATGCAGACTAAAAAAGGTGCAAACTATTGTTCAAATATACCTTCACCAAGTCCTCCAGAGGCCCGCAATCAACCAGAAGCAAAAGCCTCCTCAAGCAAGCCTAAAACAGCTAGATCACGGAAAATCAACAAGCTCCTGCAACAGGTTTATGAAATGGAAGTCCTAGAAAGGGTGATTAAAAAAGCTAATATAGACCTCACTGACAGAAATGCAGAACTGTTCAAAATGAATCAAACCCTCAAAGATAAGCATGGCAAAATTAAAGACAGAAACAGGGTATTGATCAGAGAAAACATGAAGTTGTATAGACAGCTCAGGATTCTGAGGTTGAAGTTAAAAGAGTTTCAATCACCAGCAGAGGAGCAGACTGGACTAGAAACTCTGGCTAACTTAGCCATGACCATTATGGACACACCAGAACCCCCCACACAGCCAGTAGAAGTTCGCAGGTCTGCACGAACAAGGGTTGCCTCATCTAACAAATCCTGAGCATCAAAAAGGGATCCAAGGTAAGCATTTTTGCAATTTTGAAATTTTCTCAAAGATGAAGTTTCGGTGGTTTAGGTGAACAGGATGACTGTTCATTAACCACCAAAATCCTGTCATGTTTAGAATGATCAAGTTTCTACACAGACCGAAGTTTTTGAGTTGAAAATATTTGAAATCTTTTCGAATAAACATCTGATGAATTATCAAGACAAATCCAACAATTATTTTTGACAGATTGTGGAAAGAGGAGGTGTTTCAAAGGTTTTTGATATCTTTGACAAAGACAGAAAATCAAGACACTTTTACACCTCAACAGATTCGAATTTGCCTCTCTTGGGGAGTCAGCATTTAGCCTTGGGAGGCTATCCTGCACTTCACCAACAATCAACAAGAGAGAAAGACCGTGAAATCTGTGATTGACCTCATTTTTGGGGATCATCCCACATCCTTTGCAACTAAATTTTGAGTTACTATCTTTAGTATATTTGATCCTTGTTTTCAGGATCTCAGAACTACTTTGTAAAGCTATAAAGCTTAGGATAGAATATGAACCAGGGGTTCGATTTTGGGTTCTATATGTTGCTAATGTAAATGAGACTCATTCTTAATATATGAAACATTGCAAGCTTCCTTCATCTGTGTTTTCAGACCTTTCTTTTATGTTCTATGATATCTTATGAGTGAATGATTTCTTTATTGACACTTATTCAATCTACATGTGACTGTCATATCACTAATTGATCGATTAAGTTAAGAATCATAAGTTATTGCCTTAGTTTTTAAACCCATTGTGCTTATTGTTTTATATGAGTATAATCTGGTTCAACAACTATCTTCTGTTCTATTTGATCAACCCTTGTCTGATTGCATTCTTAGAAGGCCTTGTGATATTTTATATTACTAGACAGTCTTAAAGACACAGTCCAACCCCTAGATATTCATCTTGATCCAAAAACCACATCAATTATTAAGAAAATAGTTTCCAAAAAGATTGTGTTACCAGGCATCTCTGACTTACAGCCTAGGAGAGTATCCTGGAGTGATAACAAACTATTTATGTCAAAAATATCTCAATCAAGGGTTTTTAAATGCCTCTATCCAGGGCAAGTTTAAATCCCTCGATCAAGGTATTTTAAAACACTTAACCAAGGTATAAACCTCAATTGAGGGCTTGAAAGTAAAAAATCCTTCAATTTTTTTTGCAAGTTTTCATGGGGTTGCAACTTGCAGGAGGTGAAATCCCTTCATCTCTTCCATGGAAGGTGGTGGACTTGGATCTTGTAGATTCATCATCAAATCCTCTATCCAATGACACAATTTTCTCATTTTTTATTGCAAACTACATTTTTTTTTTTTTTTTTCTAAAACTTATACAAACTTTTTTTCTCTTGAGTAGTGAAGGTCACTAGAGAAAAATATATATTCTAAAAACCACACAACCAAAAAATTATAAAATTTATGTGGATTATTCATGGATTGTTTATA
>WSFP011557754.1:0-11119 GCA_009831015.1 Picea engelmannii
CTTATGCTTTATTGAAGGAGTGATATTAGTCATTGGTCTTTGTTTTGCAATCATTGACTTCGTCAATAATAGCATTTAATCATTGCTCATATATATTTTAAGGATAGTCATTAAATGCTTATGAAGTACTAACCCACTGCAAGCACATATTCTAGTTTTATCTGTTTTGTCTCGCAAACGGGTGCCATTCAGTGGAAGACTTTTCTCTTGACTATCTCATACTTGGCAATAATCTGTGAAAGGGAACTTCTTTGACTTGGTCCATTACCCCTTTAGCCCTTCATTAACCCAGATTACATAGGGACGTCTCCCTTGGACTAGCCCTCCTAAATAGAAAGAGCCCCCCATCGAGGTGACAGTGGGTGGGGATGCTCCTGTTACGCCAGTTTCAAGCCTTGACTCAAGCTGCCTAAACCCTTCCTACAAACCGTGCGATAACAGGGCCCTCACAAGGGTATTTCTACTTGGTTCTAGACCAAGAACACCAGTCATCTATTGGGGGCCCTCACAAAGATATTTTGCCATGGCACTCACTGCTTGGTCTCATACCAAGAAACCCCAGGAGTGTGCTGGGGGCCCTAGTCTATAGCTAGGGTCTTTTCCATCCTCCAAAGAATGGCCCTTGTAGCTGCATTAATTTCAACAATAAGACTAAACATTGTTGGTCCGAATACCTGAAGAAGCTCGTGAGGGTCTGAGCCCCCTTGAATAAGCAATGAAATCGCCCCCTAATCTCATAGTAAATGGGGCGTCGACAGAGAAAGTGTTCCTCATTATCGACCTTCTGTAGTTCGCATAGCTGGCAGATCCTATTTGGTCGGTCGATCTGGTGGTCTGTCTCTACCCAAAGGTTATGAGAGCCCACTCTTAACTGCCCTAGAGGAATGTGAAGAGCATGTACCCAGTGTCAGAATGCATATTATGGTCGAACGATGAACCCATTCATAAGCTCCAAGAAATGCTCAGCATAAAAGGCCATCTTTGGGCGTAACCCACCAAGGGGGTTAACCCAAGTGATTTGGATAAACTGCCTATAAATGTCATCTTTGATGATCTTGTTCAACACCTATCTGGTCGGTAGTAGATGGTCGAGTGCATCCAAGGAATACCGAAACAAAGGGAGGCGATCAAACTGAATTCCCACGGACCTAAGAGATCTGAAACCCCTGCAAACCAACCTCGATCTTGGCCCAATGGGTTAGAGAGACTAGTGGTCTCCGAAGAGCAGTAAGCCAAGTACGAGTACCGGTCTCGCCCCTTCACTGAGGAGCAGAAGGGTTTGGACTCAAGTTGGAGGATAAGGGCTTGGACTCTGTTGAGAGACAGTGTTCGGACCCTTCTATATGTGTCAGAGAAGGGTTTGGACTCTCTCAGCTGAGGCCCAATCAAACTCCAATAAGGAAGGCCCCCAAATCTCTGAGCCATATAGAACAGTGGGTCGGATAAGGCAGTCCATAAGAGACATCTTGGATGAGATGTCTTGAAAATAGTGGCAGAAACACTGTCTCTCGAGAAGGGCTAAAGACCCATACCCTTGGCAATCTAAGGAAGGAGGGTCGATCGCAAACTGAAACGGAGTCCTGAAAACCGTACTCCCAAGTACATGTAGCCGTTGGTGATCTCGATCTCCTCCCTCTGAAGAAGAAATGAAGGTCTACGAACTTCCTCGACCCGTTGAAGATCAAAAACTTGTTTTTACCCAGGTTGACCATCAACTGTCGAAGGTCGCAGAAGAGAGCTAGGGCATCCCACTGTCTCTGTAATCTCCCTGTAGACGAGGCTAGAAGGACCAAATCATCAGCTAAAAGAAAGATGGATATCAAAACCTGATGCAGGAGACACTCGTCACTGTCCTGGATATGCTCGTGGAGAAAGGCCTCTAGCTCATCAATATAAATCCCAAACAATGTGGGGTATAGGGGGCAGCCCCGTTTAACTCTGATGGTACACTTGATGAAATCTGACAACCCATGAACTGTGCGAAGGCGACCAAAAACCGACTCATGGAGGCACATGATGGCAGACAGTAAGGTATGGGAGATGCCAATGTCTCTGAGCCTCTTGAATAGGGCTTCTCTCGCGACGGAGTCGAAAGCCTTCTGAAAGTCTACAAAGTAGCAGTAGACTTTCAAAGATTGATGGCATGCCTCCTAAATGATGGCCCAAAGGGTAAAGATGTGATCAATGGTCTGATGAGCGCGTCGGAATCCTACCTGCCCCTTAGCTCTGAGGTGTTTGCATTCAAGCTCACTAGAGAGCTTCCTATGGAGAGTCGTAGCATAGAGGTTCAAGAATGTATGGCCCACCATGATCATCCTGTAATTGTTGGGATCTGATCTGGGCCCAATTCATGTATTGGGTGAATGATTCGATGCGACCAAGCCGAAGGAAAACCTGTACGAACCACATGGTTGAAGAGATCAGCGAAGTGTGAAACCAAAGCACGAAGACCGTGCTTAAAGAACTCTGCTTGAAAACCTTTCTCATCTACTTCTTTGTTGTTGTTCATCACTCAAACGGCCTCTCTGATGTCACTATCTGAAAATAAGAAGCATGAGGAGGGTGGAGAGGTAACATCGGAAGTGTCTCTCGTGCAACGATGCCCTTGATGAATGGAGCCAATGGCTTAATGAAACCATCCAGGATCATCCTCACCATCTCTTCATCTATCATGACCTCCCCAACTGATCACGAACCTGAGCGATCTTGGTGAGATAGCTGGTCATTGTATCTAATCTAGTCATCTTGGTGTTTCTAAATTTTTCCCTCAACACCATCTTCCTGTTTGCATTACTGCTCTAGAAAAGATTCGTCAGAGCTACAAACATATCCTTGGCCGACATCTTCTCAGATAGGTGAGGAATCAAGTGATTCTTCACAGCATCTAAGATTTATCCTCCTGGCTTTCACATCCTTTTGCTCATGGACGGCCAAGTCTTTTGGATCCATCGGTTGGGTTGCGATGGTATTTGCAAAATCCCACAACCCATTCCCCATGAGAATTAATGTAACCTTGGCCTTCCAAGGTAAAAAAATGGATGCACCCTCCAACCTGTCCTCAAACCTCAAACCAATTGCGGCCAACTCCAAATCAGAATTCAATGACGAATATAAGTTGTTGGAATTTGGATCTGTTGTAAAACCTGTGCCAAAACCCTTGTCTGATCTCCTTTGGAGTGTTAGCTTTGATACCATGTTAAATTTCCTCAAATCCCAGTGATGGCAATTAATTCCTAGTAAATCCTTGTTGAAATAAAATGCAGATCTGCTGCATAAAAGCACATTGAGATTCTTAACCAGAAAATTACAGGGGAAGAAAAAAAGGAAACCAAACACATGTAAACATATTTTTGGGTAAATATCCCGGGAAAGACACCTAAGGGAATATCAACAACAAGATGATTTTATTAGGAAAAATCAGGGCTCCCTTACCTAGATAATGGCCCACTGAGAAAATACAAACAGCAGCAAAACTTGGGCCTACTATCCATGCAGAATTTTGTGGAAGGTTTCAGCAAATGCGCTCCAATACCATGTAGCTTTTTAGACCATGGTAAACATTTTGCACTATAAAATAATTCCTTTGGAAAACTAAATAACCTAAACTAAAAGACCTTGTTAACGTTGAATTTGACCTTATAAATCTGAGTGTTAATCTATAGTGCATATTCATGGATATCATTTGGGATGAGCTCATTGTTACAAAGTTCACCATTCGGCATCAAGGATCCGTAATGATTACGAGGTGGATAGGTTAGTCGATCCACTGATGCAACATCGACGATTCAGTTAGTGCCTTTTAGACATGGCACATGGTCGCATGTCTTTATTATTCAAGCATAGATGGTTGGAGAAAGTTCAAACGGGTTATTTTCACATACGTGTAGGAGAAGGATATATCAGAGGTACATACAGACAAATGATTCAACAAAGCAGGTGCCCCATCCTTACAAGTTCAGTGCAGTATTCAGACCAAGTATGGGAGGGCAATGACCCCCAAAGGAGTGTGATCAAGGCAAGTTTGTAGTGTCATATTTCGCAAGATCTTATCGTAGTTTTGGACACCATTTGGGTAGATACGCACGAGGTTTTCCTTTTAGGCAACTATGAGAAATTCTTATTTTTGGCAATTTCTACTTTTAGCAGTCTTTAGAGAGTGGTCCAATTGCAAATCTAATTTCATATTTGAGGACCCAGTTGGAGGATTTGTCAGTGCTGTGAACTTCATCGAATTCTAAAGACAAGCTATTTTTGGCAAGTGACTAAACATTTGGGGGCCTAATATGTCATACAACATCGGTGTTTGATTTCAAGCCATTCCGAGCACTTTGAATTTCCAAGGACCGGCTATGTTTTCGCATGGTCTATGTTTGGCTTGACAGGTCCAGATGGAAAAATTGGCTTATTTTAGACAGTGTTAAGCCCTAGAGGGCTTGTATATGACCTTGATGGTTACGACCTCGATGATGATCCCTTGCTTGATCTCAGGTTGACCATTGACTTGAGGGTAGATAAGATAAGATAAGATAAGATAATTTTATTAATGTCCGACTAATGACCACAAAAGTAGGTCAAAGGGACTCTTGAGTACAATGATGTCAATACAATACAATGCAAGAGTACCAAAAAGGTCTCCTATAAAAGGAGACGTTAATCTCCCCTCCATTCTCAGAGCTTAATACCGTAATCTTCTTTCTTATTTGATTTTCTACAAGATCCTTAAACTCTAGAAAATTCCTAAAGACCTCATCCTTGGTCTTCGTGAAGTAAATCCAGGACTTCCTAGAGGAATCATCAACAAACAATACATAATTAATGGAATAGGTGTTGGCACAAATTTCCACCCTCCAATTGAGTTGATAATTGCATTACAACAGCGATGAAAACTTGGCTAATTAAAGGAGTAATGGCCCCAAATTGTCATTGGCCAAACCCCTCTCCGTTTGGGCTAGTGCTTGCTCGCCTCTGGGGGGAGTCCCTAGGCACACTGAAGCGCCTTGCTACTGCCTTTAGGTCTAATTTTTGCGTGTAAAACCTACAAAACAGCAAGCTGTTTGTCTTGGACAGCATGTAAAGGCATCCCAAAATGATGAGGAAGAGTGATATTTAACGCTTGGAAGGAACCTACAAGGTTAGCACAATGATAATAGACTGGAAAAGAAGATGAAAACTATTCAAAAGGTGAGAAATAACCACAATGAACAATTCAGAAAATGACAAATCAGATCACAAAATTACCATAATACCACCAAGAAGAGAGGTTTGAAGACAAAACACACACTTCTTTATTGATCAAGCTTACAAGAGAGTTGATTGCGCCACACTTGGAAATATTACAACCAGTACAATGACTACTTTGCTCAGAGAAGACCCACTAGACTAGAGAAAGCGAGAGAGAAGAATGAGAGAGACACTATGTTGCTGCAAAGAACCGACCAAGAACCTCTATGAAGCATCCAATATATAGCTTAGGGGGCGCATATCTCAAGGAGGAGGAGAGAGGTCAAATGGGTGGCTAAGAATAGAAGGCTAGGCACATGAGTAGAGATAAAAAGGGAAGTGTGATTGATGTCCTAGTGTGGGTGATGAGGTGGATGAGCATGAGAGAGGGAATATGAGCACAAGAGAAGAAGAATGCACCCAAAAAGGAAGGATGGCGCACTAGAGGAAGAGAAGAAGGAATAACGAGGTGGAGAGTGAATGGAAGTGAGGGATATAGGCGCACGGTACAATGAGAGTGACCAAATATAGAGTTTAGTCCAAGTGGAATTGGCATGCAAGCACATGAGTGAGAGATGACAAAGGAATGCGTCCCATGTGTGGGAGAAGAGAGAGTGCACTTGGAGAAATAGAAAGAGAGAGGGAGTGAATGCAACATGTGCCTAAGTTAGATGGAGTGGAAGTGGTAGATGGAGTGCATGGATGCATGACAATGGCCAAGAATAATCATGAGTCCAAGTAACTATGACATGCAAGAGATGAGTGAGAGTTAACTCAGTAATGCACCCGCATATGAGAGAGAGAAGAGGGCGCACTTAGGGAGATAGAAGAAAAGGATGAGTTAATAAAACATGTGCCTAAGTTAACTGGAGTAGAAGGGGTAGATGAAAACCAAAATTAACCACCCAGCGCATGATTGCATGTTTAGTTTGACTCAAGTATGGGTGAGTTATGGCCAAGTCAAATTCGTCCTAAATTTTAGGGAATCTCCTAAATTTTAGGGAATCTCCTAAATTTTAGGAATTTACAGTTTAAACTCAACTGGGGGTGAATTTTGTGGAAGTGATGCATGGCAAGTGGAGACGTGAGTGTGAGGAGTAATATACATGAAATGGGACCCAGTTATGCGCCCCCCTTTAGCTCAATTAATTAATTATTAAATGCTCATGTCATGGGAAAATGTGACCCATGCTTAGGTGGGTGCCACATCACTCTATAGCTCTATCTCATGTCGATCTTTGTGGGTGCCACTTGGCACTGCATGGACGATGACTGTACCTACTAAATATAGACATTTCTAAAAATAGAATCCAGTTCATAAATTTTAGGAAACTGTCCACATCACCCAAGATCACTGGGAGAACACTGCCACATGTCATTGTCTAAAAATAGACACTGCTAAAAATAGAAAGTTGTCTAAATGCCCTTGACTTTATACTCGTTGATCTCGTCTTCCCGCAAAGGGATCCGAATATGCGATCAGAACTGACATGCGAGCCCTGGTGCTCAACCTGCCAAAAATAGTAAATTGTGCCACCTCATTCTGGAAAAGATCCAAAAGACTTTGGATGTCCTAAGGATCAATATTGCATGCTCAGAATCTGAATCCGAGGCCTAGAGCAAAACCTGCTAAAAACAGAAAGTTCTTGCACATCTCTCGGAAAAGTTTCATTGGGCCTAGAATCATGCAAGGACTCATACTGTATGCTCAGAACTGCTCCAAATTGTCAAGAGACCCACTCAAACCGTGTCTCCTAAAAATAACAACACCTGTTGTATGTATACCTCTCTCTCAAATATGCATGGAAATTAAGTCAACTCTAACACTGAACCAAACAAGCATGTACCAATCATATACCTGTCTCGCATGGGAACCAACCTCTTGCTCAACACAAGTGCTAAACTATGGGAGAATCTCAAAATGCCAACCAAAATAGTGCATGATGGCTCTTAACCCTCAAGATTTTCAAGGGTGAAAATCTAGGGGTTAACAATAGGTCAAGAATCTCTCTTGACCTATGCTTATTGCTCGAAAAAGTTGCCTCCATATGCTTATCGAGTGCAAAGCCCTTGCACACCCCTTTCTTCTCAACCTTTAAGTCAAACAATCCTTGCACCATGTCCTTCAAGATCGACAACACTCCATAGTGCAAGTGACCTAGTCTCTTATGCCAAAGCACACACAAGTTGTCATTGCCATGCATTAGAGCTCTCATAGGATCCCCCTGCCACATGTATAGACCAACCTTTCAAACACCTCTAGCCAACACCTGACCAAGATCCCAGCATCTCTTTTGAATGATTGACCTATTCTTCCTCTCCGCAACCCCTTTTGAGGGTTGTAGGGTATTGTTACCTCCTTCTTGATTCCTACTTCCCGACAAAAAGGTGTCAAACTCTTTGGAAGTATACTCCCCTCCATTGTCAGAGCTCAATACCTTAATCTTCTTTCCTGTCTGATTTTCTACAAGGGTCTTAAACTCTTGAAACTTCACAAAGACCTCATCCTCAGTCTTCATGATGGAAATCTGGGGCTTCCTAGAGGAGTCGTCAATAAAAAATACAAAATAAACATTACCTAATAAGGAAGCTAAAGACATGGGTCCACATACATCTGAGTGAATTAGGTCAAGAATCTCTATTGACCTATGCTCACTGCTAAGAAAAGAAAGTTTCACATGCTTGTCAAGTACATAACCCTTGCACACTCCTTTCTTCTCAACCTTGAAGTTAAGCAATCCTTGCACCATGTCCTTCAAAATCGAAAACACTTCGTAGTGTAAGTGACCTAGTCTCTTGAGCCAAAGCTCACACAAGTTGTCACTATCATGAACTAGAGCTCTCACAGGATCCCCTTGCAACCTATATAGACCACCCTCTCAAACACCTCTGGCCAACACCCGACCAGGACCCGAGCATCTCTTTCAAATGAGGACTCGTCGGGCATGTCTTTCAGATGAGGACTCGTCGGGCATGTCTTTCAAATGAGGACTCGTCGGGCACCTCTTTCAAATGAGGACTCATCGAGCATGTCTTTCAGATGAGGACTCGTCAGGCATCTCTTTCAGATGAGGACTCGTTGATCACCAAACTCAGCCATACATTCAAGATTTGTCATCATTGTTACTAAAAGGAGATTTTTAGTTAAGCGAGATACATAAAAAAAACACTAATAAGCTCAAGGGTATCACTTGATGGTGTTTGGAATGAGATGGATCCCACTCCTACACTAGATACATGGCATCATCACCAAGTTCCAATTCCATGGTTGCCTCCTGCATCTAAAGTTTGTTGAAGGCCCTCTTGTTAGAGTTCATATGTTTAGAGGCTCCACCATCCATATATCAGGCAACACAAGACACAATGTTAGAAGATAGGCATGAGACCATAAAGAAGTGTATCACAAGTTTGGATGAAAGCTCATCCACTCCAATTGATGCTTCTACACTCCCTAGAAAGTGCTTCTATAATTGTTTCTACCCTTCCCCTTCTTCTCATGACACTAAGAAGCAAAGTGCCCAAAATTTTGACACTTGAAGCACTTGATGTGGCTCAAGTCCTTCTTTCCCTAGTTAGGATAACCCAAATCCTCTTTCTTCCCTTTATGCCCCTTCTTGGGTCCCCCTTTCTTGTTTCCCTTCTTTATCTTGTTGATGAGAGCAAGAGTTTGATCCTCCTCCATATGCAACACTAACCAATCTCATCTCCTCCTGGGCAAAGTCACCCCATAGCTTCTGGAAAGGAGGAAGCTTTTCTCAAGCACAGACTCCACAGACAAAAGGTTGCCAAGAAGAAGAGAACCCATTTAATGAGAGATGGGTACAAGCTCTTAAACCTCCAACTACTACAAGCTTATCACAGAGTTTAGTAATCTTCATCAAGTAGGTACCTACAGTATCTTATTGTGCTCATCCACGTGACTCTAAGTTTATTCCGCAACAGCATCTTCCAACCAATGTTTTCACTCTCATATAGAGTGACTTGAGCATCAAACATGTCCTTTCTCATGGTCTTCTCAAAAATGTGAGATATCAAATGATACTTCACAAAGTCAAGGATGACATGCCTAGTCTTCAGCATCTTCTTCTTATATCTACCAACAACACGGGATTGATAGGTGCTACAACCAGTTTCTCAACAAAGTCCCACGGATCATGCTCCTCCAACAACATCTATACCCAACACTTCCATGGAACGAAGTTAGAGGGACCTTCCAATCCGTCTTCGAAATTCTGAGATTGAATGTTGTCATGTTGTTGTACTAGAATATCCTGCTAAACATAAACAAATAAGCAACCTAAAAAAACTCCATCATAGGTTCACAGTGCTTTTCTCAAGCACAGATCATAGGCATCTCACCCCTGAAACCTCTCGACAACTCCCTCTCATAAGTAGCAGCCCTACTATCCATGCAGAAATTTGTGGAAGGTTTCAGCAAATATGCTCCAATACCATGTAGCTTTTTAGACCATGGTAAACACTTTGCACTATAAAATAATTCCTACGGGAAACTAAATAACCTAAACTAAAAGACCTTGTTAACACCGAATTTGACATTATAAATCCGAGTGTTAATCTATAGCACATATTCATGGATATCATTTGGGATGAGTTCATAGTTACAAAGCTCACCATTCGACATCGGGGATTCGTAATGATTACGAGGTGGATAGGTTAGTCGATCCACTGATGCAACATCGACGGTTCACTAAGTGCCTTTCAGACATGGCACATGGTCACATGTCTTTATTATTCAACGATAGATGGTTGGAGAAAGCTCAAACAGATTATTTTCTCATACATGCATTCGAAGAATATATCAGAGGTACATACGGACAAATGATTCAACAGAGCAGGGGCCCCATCCTTACAAGTTTAGCGCAGTATTCAGAGCAAGTATGGGAGGGAGATGACCCCCTAAGGGGTGTGATAAAGGCAAGTTTGTAGTGTCATATTTTGCAGGATCTTATCGTAGTTTTGAACACCATTTGAGGAGATACACACGCGGTTTTGTTTTTAGAAAAATATGAGAATTACATATTATTGGCAATTTCTACTTTTAGTAGTTTTTGGAGAGTGATCCAATTGCAAATCTAATTTCATATTTGAGCCCAGTTGGAAGATTTGCCTATGGTGTGAACTTCATCGAATTCTAAGGACAAGTTATTTATATCAAGTGGCTAAACATTTGGGGGCCTAATATGGTATACAACAACAGTGTTTGATTTCAAGCCATTCCGAGCACTTATGTTTTGGCATGGTCTATGTTTGGCTTGATGGGCCCAGATAGAAATATTGGTTTATTTTAGACAATATTAAGCCTTGGAGGGCTTGCATATGACCTTGATGGTTACGACCTCGATGATGATCCCTTGTTTGATCTCAGGTTGACCATTGACTTGAGGGTAGATAAGATGAGATAAGATAAGATAATTTTATTAATGTCCGACTAATGACCACAAAACTAGCTCAAAATGACTATCGAGTACAAAGATGTCAATACAATACATACAATGCAAGAGTACCAAAAAGGTCTCCTATAAAGAGCGAGATGCAAAAAGTAAAGTGCAATAACGTAGAGTAGTAGAAAGTAAGATCTACCCTGAGACATCAAGAGCCCTCGACCCTGAGCCCAAATACCTGCGTTGATGATGGGGTGTATCGTAGGAGAAGAAGATCTAAGGACGAGAGAAACCAGTGGAAAAGAAGTAGATCTGTCATGTGGATCTATCTCTCCACGATCCGATGCCAAATGAAAGAAACTGAGTATAGTAGGTGTTGACGTCCTAATGCACACTTGCAGACGTGAGCTAAGTCCTGCTCACTTAGTGTGCCCTCGGAGACACAATGTCTAAGCTTCTGCCCACACTGTCACCTTGACAGGAGCTTCTTCCGTCTA
>ML907255.1:4217-15336 GCA_009831015.1 Picea engelmannii
CTGCGTTTGCTTGGGCTTTGCTTGATACCTTACCTCTGTATTTTATTGTGTTGATGGCGATTTGATACTATTCCTTTGACTTATGCTACGATTTTGTTACTTTTCTAATGACTATGATAACCACTACTATTCACTCAACCTTTATTTGTTTAAGGTGAAAATTGTTTTGAGGTAAACTCAACAGCTTTTGGGTGGGTAATACTCGGATTTTTGTTGATTGGAACCGGTGATTTGATAATAAAACTCAGCACCTCTCTTCTGTTTAAACTCAGCAACTGTGATCCATTGCCGACGATTCTTTATGGTGTTAGATACTGTGATTTTTCCCTCTGCAAATTAATAGGCCTGAACGCGAATTTACCTGCCTCTGGACTGCGAACTCACACACCTTTTCCACTGAGAAGCTACCATTTCTTTTGAGTGATTCCTCCCGATTTACAGAGCGTGTTTTCTACAATTTATTGGATTGCGTTTTGCAGTGAATTACCTCCCCGCCTTGATGTTAAAACTCCGCCCACTTTCTTGATGAATCCTACAATACGTCATTAATAAAACCAGTTAATTATTATGATTCATCTCTTAGATTTTATAATTTAAATGTTTTTGTTTGGATCGATGATAAATGCTTACTTTATTTTATAATGAGGATGATATATATACGCGTGGATATGCTCTGGATGGAGTTTTCTATTGGGTAGTTGGACTTGTCGATAGGCATGAAAACGTTAAAATCAAACGGTGACTTGATTCGGGATTCGAATCCTGGGGAGACACATTACTGGAGTTATTTTGAACACATTTTCTGAAAGAAGGTAGTCATTCCCAAATGTTTAGAGAAAGGAACGAGGTAAGCAATGCCCTTTTTGATAATGAGGATGATTGATATATATATATATATATATATATATATATATATATATATATATATATATATATATATATTTGTGGATATGCTGTGGACGGAGCCTTACATGTACAAAGGTAGGGTATAGCGATACGGATGATGAAATGCCATAACCAGTCGACGTTTTACCCTTACACATCATTCTAGTCTGGAATTCTATTTTTGGGGAATAACTATAAAATATTATTGGCAGTGACAATGCTTGTTGGCAATCGATTGGACAATATTCTTGATGGTCTAACATTGTCGGACAGCTTAGACAGTTACTATATTTACTTTTGAACAACATTGATTACTGGACAACAATTCCTTGACTGCCGGTAGCATGATCTTGAGTGTTGACTGGGAATTGATAGCTAAACTGATAGCCCTTGGACTGCGTGCACCCTGTGCATTTTATGTCACGCTATAGTTAGGCCTTACCTTTAGAATACTGTAATATCTTCTTCGCCAGTAACTTCTTAATCAGCTTTTATCTGTGATATTTATTCTAGCTATTTACCAGTTCACATTTAATTTCTTTTATCTTACATTGCACAACAGAGATATCTTATAATAATTATGCCTTTCTGATTTTTAATGACAACTTATAATGTAATTACTCATCACCTTTATGTTCAGCATTAAATCCACCGAATAGTCAACCGACAGCGAAGCATATAATAACCTCCAACTAAACGGCAATATTTTGGATAAATGAATTTAGTGACCAGCACAACGATTTTACTAATGGCTAGCGCAGCATTTTAATCTTAGACATTGTAGTTTGATATTGTGAATGTTGTTTATATTTTGGCAATTGATAAAGTTAGATCGTATTAATGTTAGATTATATTTGTAGTTAATGTCTAAATCGTGATTTAGACTTGCTAGCTTGTTTTCTTTTAAGGTCAATTTAGAATTGCCAATTGTTGACTAGTTGTGATTTAGACTTACTAACTTGTTGCTTTTAAGGTTAAATTAGAATTGCAAATAGTTGACTAGCTGTAAATTAGACTTGCTAAATTATATATGTAATTAATGTTAGTTGGATTTATAGATATCGCCTAATTGGTAACTCAGACTCGCTAAATCGAGTCGTAATTCATGTTAAGTTTGGTTGGTAACTCATTGACTAATGGAATTTAGACTGCTTAATTGATCTGTAATTAACGCCAATTTAAATCGTAGATATTGACCATTTAGCCTTGATTAATGGTTGGGTTGTTGACAAAATCATTTTTAGCTTGCGCTTCCCGTTGAGGTTGGATCTGTTCATTTTAATTAATGTTTGTACTTGGTTTTGTAAATATTAATGTGCTTGGTTTGCTCACTGTAAGGGTTCTAGTTACTTGTATAATTAATTTTGGGTGTGTGTGGTTGTTAGGAAGATTGTCCTTAGCTTAGTAGGCTTGGTCTACTTGTGTCGGGCGTGATGTAGACACCTCCTTGTTCCTCAGAACAGTCGCTAGCCTTGAGACCTTAAATGGTCAAAATTGATGGGAACCTGGGTTTGAGCGTTGCTTATGTGTCCTGGAGGTCCTAACCATTGCAGGGTAGGACGGGTGGGTAGTATTTCTTATTCTTCATCGGTTGAATGTCGTACATTGCTTCCAGGTGCTTGATGTGCTTTTATGTTAGGTCGTTATGTTGTTGTTGCATGAGTTTCATGTGTTGTGTTCATCGTCGTGTTGTGATGTTTAGTATAATGTCATTTACCTTCCTACACACACAAAAAAAAACATTTTCACTTGTTATGTGAGGCTTGTTGTCGTAACAAAATGGGAGGTTCGTTACATATGGTATTAGAGCCGATTCAACCCAGGACTTGGGATCGCTACGGCTTTCATTGATATGATTTGATTATATTGTTTCTAATCGAGTTGACTTGTATTCGTGCAAGTAATCATGGTTAGAGGACACCGCGGAGTCAGACGATGGGGTGCTAGGGGAGGAGGTGTGATGCCTCCAGTAGCATCTACGCCTAAGAGGTCTAACCCCCACAGAGACTAGCAGGTTCTCGGACAAGAGCAAATAGAAGTTGATGATGTAGTCAGAATGATGAGATCTTTTCAGCGCATGTTTGAGGTGTTGATCAGTCGTTTAGACAGAGATGAGGCCAGGGCGCCAGCACCTGCTAAGGTTCCACCATGCGCTCCAGTCGGTACTGGTAGAATTCACCGTGAACTCGAGAAGGTCAAATTTCCCGAGTTCTTTGGTGCCCTGGATGGCGTAGCCGCCAAGGCATGGTCGAAGAATATGGAAATGTGCTTTGGACTTTGTGATTATACCTCCAACATGAAGGTCCACATGGCGGTCTTTCAACTGAAGGGGAGCGCTCTTCTATGGTGGAAGACGCTCCTACCACAGCTGAACATGGTCGTCGAATAACCTTACATGATGTCATCCAGAAGGCCCTCATAGCAGAGGAGGAGCTTATCAGTGGGGGTTAGACCAGGACTCCAGCGAGACCAGTAGGGCAGGTGTCATCTAGAGCACAACAGCATCAGACACCAGCCAGAATTACGCTGGGATATCATGGCTTATAGAGGGTATCCACATTCACTACACCTCGGTGATCGATGCCTCAACAGAGGACACCTTATCGAGGACCACAGCATCAGTAGCAGCATCGACCGCAGCAGCAACAGTTTAGGCCTGTTCAGCAGAATAGACTAGGATTCCAGGCTAGTGGGTCGTCATCTTCTACTTCAGGTACCACGACTACTGGGTCGAAGAAGGGGTGTTGGACGTGTGGGGAGCCACACTACCAGCGTGACTGCCCGGTGGAGAGGACTAGAACGTCTGGATCAGTCAGACCCACTACCGTGGGAGATATGGGCAAGGCCCATCGGATTCATGCAGCGGTGAACAACCGCCAGGCAGAGCATCAGTCAACTATGCTCGAGACGATAGGTACTGTTGCTGACCAGACCCTTAGTATTTTGATAGATCTCGTTTCTACTGAGAGTTTCATTTCTGGTGCAACGCTAAAAAGGATTAAGGTAAAGGTAGTCGAACAGGATGAGTTTAGCTTCGTAGAGATGGATTTGGGAGCCAAACAGAAGGTTGGAGGAAAGGTTACGTGTTATACCCTTAACCTAGGAGAGTTTGTCACAAGGGACAACCTGTAGGTCACGATCCTAGGATCTTTTGATGTCGTGATTGGTATGGATTGGTTTGAAGCACATGAGGCGATACTCAACTATAAGACGAAATGGTTGAGTTTGGTCGATGACGAGGGATAGAGACGTTTGATTGTAGGAGGGAACTAGGGATTTTCCCTAAGGTTCATCTCTTCCTTGCAACTTTAGAAGAGAATGCACAAGGGGTGCAAGATTTATGTGATCATTGCGTTAAATAAGGATGGGTCATGGAGGCTCTGCATTGACTACCGTCAATTGAACAAGGCCATGATCAAGAATCAGTATCCGTTGTCGAGAATTGATGATTTGTTCGATCAAATGAAGGGCACAATGGTGTTCTCGAAGATCGATTTGCGATCATGGTATCACCAGTTACGGATATGGCGTCCCTATGACCGCCTTTAAGAAGAGGTTTGGATATTACGAGTTTATTGTTTTACCGTTTGGACTGACAAATTCCCCAAGGGTATTTATGAGTTTGATGAACGGGGTTTTCCGAGAGTACTTGGACAAGTTCATCCAAGTATTCATTGACGATATTTTGATCTATTCTCAAATGACGGAGGAGCATGACGAGCACTTGTGCTTGGTACTACAGTGTTTGCGAGTGCACAAACTATATGGGAAGTTGTCCAAATGCTCATTTTATCAATCGAAGATTCACTACTTAGGGCATGTCATCTCTGGTGAAGGCATCGCCATGGATCCAACCAAGGTCGAGGCTATCATGGAATGGCCTGCACCGATGAATGTCCCGAAAGTGCGTAGCTTCATGGGTTTAGCAGGATACTATCGACGGTTCATCGAGAGATTTTCAAAGATAGCAAGTCTGATCACAGAATTGCAGAAGAAAAACAAGAAGTTTGTTTGGACCGAGAAATGCGCGGAAGCGTTTTGGAGGCTCAAGGAGTCGCTGACAACAACACCGATACTAAACGTCGTGGACATGGACGCGGAATTCTTGGTATGCACTGACGCATCCAAGGAAGGCTTAGGTGGAGTCTTGATGCAATATGGATGAGTGATCCCTTACATTTCGAGGAAACTAAGAAGGCATGAGGAGAACTACGCGATGCATGATTTGGAGTTGTTAGCCATCATTTATGCCTTGAAGGTTTGGAGACACTACCTTGTTGGACGAAAATTTGAACTAAAGACTGACCATTGTGGACTACAACACATCTTTACGCAAAGCGACATGAACGCACGACAATGGCATTGGTCGGAATTTCTTAGCGAGTACGAATTTGAGATTACTTACATAAAAGGAACGGTGAACCGAGTGGCAGACGCATTGAGTCGGAGAGCACGCATCTTTTCGATGTTGCCGCTTCAGACGAATCTACGTGAAAATATTCTAACTTTACAGCATGATGATGACTGGTACAAAGAGGTCGAGGGTTTTATCAGAGAAAACACAATGATGGTACCACGATTTGAAGGATTGTCGTTTGATAGCGATGGTTTATTGAGGTTTAAAAATCGTATCTACGTACCGCCAAATCTCTTTTGGGCCTCTCTCAAATTTTTGTTGGCAAGAGTGGCCTCTTGTTTTATAGCTGTCAATGCATGGGTTTCTCTACTACTCTCTTTCAAATTAGCTTCAACTCTCTATAATTTGCCTCCCAGTTCCAAGATTATGGTTTTTTCTTGATGTTCTACTATTAACTGTTAGAAAAACAGGATTGTGGAACAATAAAATAAGACAAATGCGGAAACAAAACATAGAAGATACACAATGCAATAGAGACACAGATTTACGTGGTTCACCCAGTGTGGGCTACGTCCACCAGAGAAATTGTCAGGTCCTTCCTTTATTATTATCCAGCATATGAAGGGATACAACCTACAACAAACCCATTGTAACTTCCTCCTCTTTCTCTCACAGTCTCCTATCTCAGAATACAATACTCACCATCCCACATAGCCGCAATACATTTCCTCCATAAAAGAGGGTCGCCTTCTAAGGAAAAAAACCCTAACATAATCTCTATCGTTAGATCTGTGACCTTATAATGAACAGTCCAGATTTACAATGAAATTACAATATACATTTACAAGGCAATTTTTCCTTTGGGGGCTTTTCCCCCGAACAGACCCCCTAGACCCCACAGAGGGGGTACCCCCCCTCTGCACTTCCCCACGTGGAAGAGTGTACATACTTTTGGGGTGTAAATACTTCATGGGGTATAAACACGGCTGAAAGTAAAAGACCTCTGAATCAGGAAGATAATCAGGCTCCACAACCAGCATTAACTTTTCCATTTATTTTTCATGCACCCATTTGAGATTATCTATCTTTGTTTTATAAATCTAATCCTTCTGATCTATCAGGTTCTTGAATTAATTTTCTAATTGACCCTTTTGTTGCTAGATGTGTTGTTCAAGAGTCACTACTTTTACCTTATAAGACTCCACCAAATCATTGAGCTCGTTAACAGTGATAGTATTGGCTCCTTCGAATGCACTTAATGTAGATATTGTATCCCTTTCTTCTTTATGGTGGTCATTTTTTGTCAGATTCCAAACAATTGACCACTCGGGTGTCTTCTAACTAGGATTTCCCTATATTCTTTGTCTCTTTTTCGATCTCTTGGTGATTCCTCTTTTAAAATTGCTAAAATAATAATCTCCAGATGGTACCACAACATAATCAAAGTCCATCAGTTGTAATGATGAGTAGGAGAAACGAGGTGATATTGTATTGATTGGGGTACTAGGTTTTATGGGAGAACTAAGCAGTCAAATCCCCTTTTTTTATGATGGAAATGGAGCCTTTATCCTTATTTTCTTCCAACTTCTTTAATCTAATCCTCTCAGATTCATCTACTTTGTCTTCCTTCCTCTCTTTTTTTACCTCTTCTTTACTCTTCATCTCTTCCTCTGGTTTCTTTTCTATATCTTCTTCCTTCATTCTTATTTTCTCTTCTACAACTTGGCGAGTTGATTCCTCGGGTTTCCTTTGTTTTTTGGCCTTATGTCTAGCCTCCTTCTCTTTCTTTTGTTTCTCTTCCTCTGCTTTTTTTTTTCTCTTCCTCTACTTTCTTTTTTTTTCTCTTCCTCCACTTTATTTTTCTCTGTTTCATCTTTGCATCTAGCCTCCTCTTCATTCTTTTTTATCTCTTCTTCTTTTTTTTGGTGTTCCATTTTCAACTGCTCCTCCAATTTTATATCCTTTTTCTCTCTTTCTTCTTGCTTTTTTTTGTTCCTTCTTTTTTGTCTCTTCTTGTTCTTTCTTATTGGCTATCAGTTTCTCCTTTTGTTCCTAAAACAATATTTTCTTTTCTCTTTTTTAGCCTGGAGTATTTCATGGTTTTGATTATCTTGGAGGCAGGCTAGCACTTCTTCAAAAGGATTAACCCCTTGGAAGAGGATGTCTTCTTCATTTTTATCATGTTGGATTGGGAGTATCATCCCCAAGGTTCTGAAATGGTTCAATAACATGCCTATAGGGTCACGGTTCTTTTCCACTCTCATACACAGGAATAGTTCCTTCAAAGAAGTTGCCTCTTTTCTTACATGTGGAACATTTAGGAGGGTAAATCCTCCTACGGTGATAGTGAATTTAGGAAAAAAATTCTTATTTCCAGTAGATAAAGACCCAGTAATTCCTACCTCCATTGTCTAACAGGCTATTTCCCTTCCTATGAGTTTGTCTAGGGCATATTTAGGGATCAGGTGGGGTGGATAAGAACACCCAAAACTATGATATATGTATAATGTTTCTCCACATACCAGTCTCCAATTTCTCTCAAGGTTTCATGAGTTTCTGGAGATAAACTATGTGGTAGTTGAAAAACAATAACATGAAATAAAGGGGCTACAAAGTAATCATAGATTTCATAGAAATGTTTTTTTCAAATTATTCTCCCACATATTTGAACAATAGATATAGATGGGAGAGGAATTAATATTCTAGTTCCAATTCATCCCTGGAAAAAAAAATAGAAGCGAAAATCACATCAATTAAGAAGGATGACATATAAAAATATGGTTTTCCATTGGTATGGACTTCTTGGGAATTTTGGAAGATGTTGGTTGACAAGATATGTGCCCAATTGAAAATTTTCCCTACTTTTTCTACTTTGTGTGCAATCAACACCCATTCCATATTGAAATGGACACTTGTCTCTTCCCCATAGAGCCTGCAGATCATTGCTACAAGGATTTGATATGTCGCTTTGAAATATTGTATGTTATATACTTTTCTAAGCTTGTGTTGACGGGTGAAAAATGACCCTTTGTCAAAAGCAAGGGTTACCCTTGGTGAGAAATCCCAATCAGACCTCTCATCGTTTGGAAAAGGGAACCCGTCCAGATTCTGACCCAACAACCATTTCTAGTTTTAGGTTTACAGGTTGCGGCTTGATCCATCGATGAAAGTGAATGATGGATGGTTATGAAAATGGAAGATGTAGATGAAGACTATGTAAATGCATGAAAAACTCTAATCTACTTCTAATATATCATATCCTAGCTAGGAGCGAATTGTTGTAACCAAATGAGCTATAATGAAACTAAACCATGTTTAAAACCCAATCAAATAGTTTTCATGAAGGTGCAAGGTTAGAAACACATGCATGAAAATATATAACCAGAAAAGTCTAGATCATATCTCTACATTCATCAACAACTCATGTGCTCAGGACAAATAACATAAGAAAGAATAAGGAAACTGCAAGAGTAGCATAGATTGCATCTGAATAGTATATTAGAAAATGTATTCTTAAAGCCCATGTGAAAATCATACATTTCCGTTGAAATAGTTCATAGAAAAAAAACAACACACGCAAGTTTTTCTTCCTCTCCAAAGCTAGCCCTGAGGAATTATCAACATTAATAGTTTCAGCAATAGTACATCAAATATCTAAGGAATTACTCCTTAATTTTACTTTGGGTACAATCCTAGAATTTATTGAATCTCAACATGAATCTTGGCCTTACACCTCCCCCGTGACCTTTCATTTCCCAGCCTTTGTCTTTACTCCCTTTTTAATGATGAGAGGGAACAAACATCATTTACATTTTGAATTTGTCTTCTAGTGCTGGTGGGCCATCATAGATTTTGACTATAGCATACTTCATCCACCGTAATGATTGGCTTGGGCATTAAGGACATTGATCGTCATAGGGTTTTGACTCCTTCTTCAACCATACGAGATTGGTTTCTTTCGATGCTTCTCGTTGTTGTGTCAATTGAGGTTTTATTTAATTCTCTATTTTATTTGGCTATAGATCGAATTGAAAGAGTGTATCTTTCTCTCAGCATTGGGACTTAATACCATTAAACATATCATAGATGAGTGGCCTCAGAGGGATACTTAAAAAAAAATATTAACACATGAATTCAAATCCATAAAATTGAAGCATTAACCAATTGAAATTCCACATGAACTTCCCTGAGTTTGATTCATGGCTCCTATGGTCACGAATGAAGTGTTGTGTTCTCTTGGGGATGTCGACAAGGTGTCATATATTAATACTGAAAAATGAAGATAATTGGTTAGTAATTTCTTAAATCGTATAACTAGGAAGTAGTATATATTGTAAATATATTTCCAATGGTATAAGGAACTCTTGAAATAGACACTCGAGTCAGCATTTATGGCCAAAATACAAACAACTTTCTGGGTCTTGTCCCTTTTTGGAGGAGTTAATGGGAACTCCTCTGATTTTCATCAAAGGAGTTAATGGGAACTCCTATGATTTGCATCATAGGAGTTAATGGGAACTCCTTTTATTTTAATTGGAGCTCATTGCATGAGCTCCTCTGGTGTAAATCAGAAGACTTTTTGGGAATTATCCTAGGTGAACCAGAGTTAATACTAGGAACTCCTCTGGGGAGAATCGACGTGCATGGAAGTGTCAACTCCATTTGGAAATTCCCATATAACATTAAGCAATGATAAAACATATCTAAGTTGCATACCACTCACATATTCAGTAGATTCCATTGGGGTGGAATACCACTCCTCGTCCAACCTACTTTGTATTGTTCCCAGATCCATGGGGTTAGGGATAAAAAAAATCTTTTAAATGGTCAAGGATGTTTCATTCAATTTGATCGATAGGCTCATTGAACACCCAACTAAATCTATGTTCTATGAGTTTATTTAGAGCATCAACACATTGGTTCATGTGCACAACAACTCTCTTTATTTGTATGGGGTCCATTTACAAACTTCTAACGTTTTTTGACTCAAATCTCTTAAGAAGGATTTGTTTAGAATATATATTGTCACCTTTAGACTTTGGTTTTTAGTTGGAGGAACTTTGTGTTACCATAAAATCCTTAGAATTGGGGTAAAAATGATTTGCTTCAGGAATTTGCTTATCTTCATCTAGAGTATTGTGTGAAGTGTCTTTATTCCCATTGCTCATGAACAATGATTGTTTGCAAACTAGTGTCTTTGGCGTAATCTCGAAGACTGAACAACACAGGGCATGCATTTATCTTTATTCCCTTAAGCATGAAAATATCCTCATTGTGGATATCAATGCACTTGGAGGCCAACAAAGACACGTTGTGTTTACCCTCATTTGGCAATGATGTGTGAGTCTATGGTTCCATCCCAAAACGTGAATCAAGGTGAGGCCAAAAGTTTTAATTTCCTTCAAAAACCAATCTCATCCTTGAGATTCATTGACATTGTGTCAGTGTGTGGATTGATCCTTGGCTCATAGCATTCTTTCATAACAACAACAACAATGGTTATTGTTGACGCAAAAAAAAAACAACTTAGCCTTGCCTGCAAAGAATTTCAATCCAACATACTATATTAATTTTATTATTATATAGTATGACTAATATGTGGGACCCCTTGAAGGAAAAAAAAAAGGAAAAATGAGAAACATATTAAGTTGATTTCTCTCCTTTAAAATTTGCATCTCACAAAGCAATTGATTGGAATTATGATTTCCTTTTGGTATTTTATGCATGAACAGTGTCTTTGATGAACGTTTGCAATTCTCCCTATACTTCATTGCGCCAGGAAAATCGTCGCATATCAAAATAAAATAAGATAAAATCCATCACAAAAATATTATATTAATCGCAATTACAATGGTCTGAACTTGTTGTTATAAGATT
>WSFP011557767.1:0-11118 GCA_009831015.1 Picea engelmannii
AGAGAGATAAGGAGATTTTCAGAGGTAAAAAAGTTAATTAATTAATTAAATATTAATAAAATGAAAGTCACTTTGGAGGGACAAGGTGAGAAAAAAGTATAAAGGAAAGGCAAGGGCCCCTAATCATGCATTCATGTATGATCATCTTTTGATATTTGGCTTCTAGCTAGTGACCCCAGCATTGGGGGTTCTGAGGGTTTTAAATTAACAAACCCTAGAGGATGATTCGACGGTGAAAGATTTCACCTAGATTGTCCCAAGATTGGTCTCAGAGATGAAGTATGCTCCCAAACCATTCTAGTTCGGATATACATCATTGCAGGAGGGTTCTACAACAACCACGGGCATAATAAGAGAAGGAGGGAACACCATTGGGGGTTTCCACCAAGGGGGGTGCACCATTCTTTGAGAGAGGTTCATTGTAGGTGATTGGCAGGGATTTTGGATATTCTATCACCTAGGTTTTCATTGTAGGGACTTGGACATCAGATCTAGTCCATTCAAGAGGAGTTTCAAATGCCATTTGATTTATTAGATGCATGGGACAAATTGGAGGAGAGGAGCAAAATTTAGAAAGTGGTTTTAGTGATTTTCTAGCTCATATTTTCACCATTTCGCTTGGGACTTCACCAGGGAGGTAACCAAGCCCCGATCTATCATTTTGAAGAGTTTCAGGAGATTTGGAGGCCTCATTCATCATGAAAAAATTATCTAGGGTTTCAGGCATTGACGGTAGGCACACCATTCATTGGAGAAGTTTTAGATCCATAGGGTTTGAGAGGGATCTTGGAGATTCAAGTACCTTTGGAGGCTTATTTTGTATTATCGGGAGATTTTTGTAGCATCTTCTATTGTCTATCTTCTTAGCCATCTATTAAGCATTCTAGATCGACATCTTCATTGTAGCAGGTTCTTCTATTTTATGAATAAAAGCATATTTGAGATGTTTTGGCTTGTTTATCATATTGCACATGGTTAAGGTATGTTCCATGGTTATATATTCTTGTTTATAGCTTCATACACACATATAAACAGATAAGTAAAAAACTAAGAGTAACTTTAAGCAAAGTTTTTGACAAAAAACCACAACCACTAAAAGTTTTAAAAAGACACCAAAATTGTGATGATCCTGGCATAATGGCTTGGGATCATTACAACGTCCCAAAAATGGTCAAACACAACCAAGGTTCTCCAAAACTTGGTTGAGGGCCAAAAGGCCCCCAACACTGACCTATGACTCATCCTGAGTCACTCTAATCTGGGTAACTCTTCCTTGAAGGCCTCAAGATTGGCTCGAGCTGTTGCAACCTACTTCTTCGCCAGAGCCTCCTATTCAGTGAACTCTTGAATAAATTTCTCAATCACTGGTCCTTCCAAGCATTGTTCTACCGTGGTGACTACTTGTTCTAGCTCTGCACCTTGTCCTTCAATATCCTCAAAATGTATGCAAGCTTCATCATGCATTGGTTAGAGCCTCTATGTCACTTCCATGACTTTACTTTGGATTCCATGGACCTATTGCTGAACCGTTCACTGTTCGTGTGACCTTTTCATCCTCTCAACCAGTGACAGTAGCTTCAACTATTCTTTCACTATTGCTTACTATTGCTTTGCTTCCTGGAGATGTGACTTCAATGTCCTTAGCTTAGCATTCTCTGCAAGGTGCTCGTAGGTCTGCGCACTTCAAATTTTGAGTTTCTTGCATTCCAAGGCCAATGACTTGATTTTTTCAACTATGGTATGATCAGTTTCCTCTCTTTGATCCCGCACTTCCTACGGTGTTCTTGGCACGACTTGTAGTTCCAATTGTGTTATTCGTTCTTGGAGCTATTGAATGGCTTCAGAGAGCTTCCCCACCTGGATCTCAGTGGTTTCTTCTTCCATCTGTGCTAGGCCCATCATAGAGAGAAGTGCTTTGGTGACTACTTCGTTAACTACCATATTCTCCATGAGAAACTATTCTTTCTCGTTCTGGATCTGCGCTCTATCCTCTACAAACTTCTCCTAGAGGTCATCTTTTTCTTGCGGCGCAATCCGACATTTCTCTAAGGATCCTTCCTTTTCTTGATTCAGGGCCTCTATGGTCTGTTCTTTTTCCTCTTGGACATGATGAAGGCAAGCCTCTATCGAGTATGCTAATATGCGTAGCTCGGCAGGCTCATCTCCTACTTCTATGTCCCTTGCTGACAACAGTGCAATAGACACTGCGTGGCTCGAATAAAGAGCCTGTTGTACCCCTTTGAGCTTGGCCTCGATCTTGTCAAACATTGTCTCATGTTTGGCTTCACTTCATTGCAATATATCCTCTAAGGTATCTGATGCAACAGTAATGGTAAGGTCAATGTCATCCACCGTGAGCATAGTGCGGAATGGGGGTTTATTGTCTTTTGACTTCTTTTGTGATGAAGGTTTCATCGGGGAACCATTTATTTTCTTGGATGTTTCAGTCTTTGTCAGTGGATCCTTAGGCGGTGTTACTTCACCCTTATCCCTCTTGTCTTCTTCCCCTTCATCCTCTTATTTTAATACTTCGTCACCTCCTCCCCCTTCAGGTGAATCTGGTGTATTTTCCATTGATGCGCTGCTCAATTCATGTACCTCTTCCTTATTTTTCTTCCTCCTGTTGTTGAGTGCATCATATTCTTTGCGAGTGACAATAGGGCTTTCGATGAGGTCCAGGTTGGAGAGTTCTACGTGGTCAACTGGGACAAGGAATTCTACAGGCCATTCCTTTGTTATTTCTTCCATGTCCTCCTCTGTGATTTTGTAGTATGACTGGAGCTCTTCTTTGTGTTCGTCCCCACACGCAGTGATATACATGAAGTGCCTGTCTATGCAGAACTTCGTAAGTGGCCTAAACCTATGCAGAGTGTTCAATGTCATGCAAGGGAAAGATTCAATGGCCCTATTCAGCTGCAGATAATAGGTGTGGAACACTACATTTGTCTGCCATTTCTTTTCCATGTCACTCAAGTACCATAGTGTAGTGAACTTTGCAGCTAGTGGTTCAGACGACTCAATTTCAGGGAAGGTTGCTCCTTTTGACATCTCCCAAGAAATGAAGGAAATGAGAATAAAAAACCAACTGAAATGAAACTCATTTCCCTGATCCTGAGCTTCATTAAGTCTTTATCTAACTAGTTGACAACGTATCTTGCCCAGTTCATTTTCATTCCTTCAATGCATTTTCCTGCGAGGTCAATGACAAACCCTGTGACCTGTGTTGGCCTATTCTTCCTAATGAGATTATCAGTGATCAACTAGAAAGCCAGGCACACTGCACCATTCCGTATGGAGACTACCTTATAGCCTCGCTTCCCCTTGTCCACATTTCCATATGTGTCTTTTATTATCTATGCTAGGGCGCGATCTACAACCTTCCCTGGGTAAAAATATTATGGGTCTAGTACATGCATGCTTAGCCTAGTGATCCAGTGGATCAGAGTCAAATAGACAGTGATGCACTTATCCAACCATAGGTAACCTCCATGGAAGCATGACAATAGGAGATTAACGCACATGTTAATGTCTTGATGTATTCCAAAGTGTGGAAACTTAATCACATTGAGGATCCTGGACCTCACGTTGTCCATGGTCCATGGATGGGGGATTATATTTGAATTCTTCCTCATTGTCTTGGTCAAATAATTATGTGGTGCAAGCATTCTATAGTTTTTGTGATCTACCAAGTTATTGACATTTATCTTCAATGTCAGAATCCTCTCCAACTTTGGTTTGACTACGCGTATCCCCTTCGGAAGGTACACAATGATCAATGTGTATTCGAAGTCCCTCGGGACACTATCACAACTCACTGTGCTAGCCAAAGGCAGTATGTAGTCAGGTAGGATTGATAGGATGAGATTCACATTTGATAAGTCATCATGATGCTTGCTACATTTCTTAGTAGTGGTTTGGCTAGACCAATGCTACGCAATCAATGGGGATGCTTCCAATCCTCGCATTGATTAAGCTTGTACAATTGTGGATAGTGCCTTCTTAGCAATGAGGTCTATTAGGATTTCTTGGACGAACTTTTCTACTACGCTAATGTCATCCGACATGCAAACTCGAGATCAGATATATCATTTTGGTGAACAAACACTAAAGGTAACATAATGGGTGGTGATGTCTCAATAAGTATAGCATGGTAATATTCAGCTCTCTGTGGGCTCAAATAATCATTGTTTGCAAAAGTGTTCTCAGTGAGATATTCGACGAGTTAAATGGATAACATCATAATGAGATCCTCCAACGGGTAGGAGTGTCTCAATAAATGTGATTCCATCCGTTATGGCGCAGTCCCAATAGTCCAATGGCGAACGTTCTGGCAATAACTATGTTTCTAGCCATTCTGGAGCATCATTCTAATGGTCGAGAAGCCTCTAACGGTCATATTTCTCCACCATGGAGAAGTGCCAATCTGCGTTGTCCTACTATTCCGGCAAGGTTAAAGTTTTGTAAATCTTCCTTCTGTGAGGTCCTCCCTGGGAATTCCTGTAATTTTTGTAACTTAGCTTTCTTTTTACTGAGATTTCTAGCCTTCTTCCCTATGATCTAGGTCTTTGGATTCCTCTTTCCATTATTGTTCTTATATGTTCTTAGCATAGTAATTTCGCACTGTTGAGGATATTTCACAAGGTTCAAGGGTAATACTTCTTCTCGTTCTGGAGTATGTGTTATACTTTCCTGTATGGATAGGTTCTTCAATTCTTCTTGTGTTCTTTCAACTTTGACATCCCAGTCTCTGGCCCTAAGTTGCTTCGACTTGTCCTCCTACTCTTCTATTAAGTGTGTTATTCTCCTAGCCATGAAATCCCTTAATTCTTTCTTTTTATGTTCTAGAGCTTGCTCTTCTTCTTTCCTTCAGGTCTGATCTTTCTCAACCCAGGTCTTTCCTAGAAAAAACACAAAGGGTTCATTGTTCTCAACAAACTTAATGACCTCAAATTATTCTTATGTCGATGCTCCATGAGAAATCATAGGTACATGGGTAAGTCTTCCACATAGGGTTATCATGTTTCCTTTAAACAATCATATTCCTCCCAATGAAGGAATCATAGCAGGCTTTCGTAATATTTTCCAAGTACTTTATGTCATGATATTTGTGTGTGTTTCTACATCTAATACACAGTTGATGTCGAAGTCTTCTATTCTTGTTTCTATGCATTCTTTCTCTTTTAAGATCTCTTATAAACTGGTGTCTCTATGATCATTTAATATTTCTTTCATCTGCAATAATATAGCCTCTGAGTCTTTCTGGTCCTTTAGCATATTCTTAGTCTCTTGGCCTTCCTCGGAGTTTTCTTGTCTCATATTCATCTTTTCAACTTTAGAAATCATCTTAGGGCAATCCAAAACTTCATGTTCAATATATTTACAACAAAGGAAAATAAGACCTCTACTGGGGCATTCCTTAGCAAGATG
Organism: Picea engelmannii; assembly: GCA_009831015.1. Classification (NCBI taxonomy): domain Eukaryota; kingdom Viridiplantae; phylum Streptophyta; class Pinopsida; order Pinales; family Pinaceae; genus Picea; species Picea engelmannii. Next base: position 5,428 of record WSFP011557767.1, read on the forward strand.
TCATGGTCTTCTACAAATATAACAAAGAGTCAATCCTCTCTTTATCTTGAATGATCCCCAACCTTTCTTGTACTGCACATTGGGATCACAGTGGTGGGCTTGCAAAATATTCTTTCTAGAATCCTGCATCCACTATTAGTTCAACAATTCTTTCTATGCATAAGAATATCATATATTTCATTATTTCTATCAAATCTATTCATATCATATCTCGTTTCTTATAGTTGTTCCCTAGTTTTCAGATTAGGACCAAATCTATTAAACATACCTAGATCCATCTTTTTGAAAGAAAAATTTCCACTTATCTTACCTTTATCAGAGAAAAAAGCTTTAAGATCTTATCTCTTTTCTTCATATCAGACTTCTCTTCTTAGCATAGAGCTTCACAATTCTAGTAGAGTATTGAGCACTAGGGAAACAAATATTCGCACATAGCTTTCTCTTTTCTTCAGTTCCCAACAATCATTGTTTCAGGTCCCGACAATGGGACCATTTTTTGGCACAGGGGCAGACCCAGGGTTCAACGCTTCAACAACGAACCAAGAAAACCCTAACTATTGGCCCTTTCGACAACACCTACGAAGAATATGAAATATCACCCGAGGTATAGGTAGGGGGGTTGCAGGACTCAGATGTCTGCAACCTAGCTGGGAGACAAATCTGTGATCACAATACTTAACAAAGCACTTAGCAGTTAACATTCATTAGTATCTAACCCTTATTCACATCACAGGTAAAACCTCGATTACATAACAACACATTATTCAACAAGTTCTAACACATTCAAGAACTTAACACATAGAAATAGATCAGATCTAGCATTCATTTACATCACTAATCATTAAAATTCATCCAGAATAAAGCACTAATCAATTAAATACATAAACATATGAACAACATAGCATAAAGCACCATAACACAGGATATATGTGATTCACCCCAAGTGTGGGGCTACGTCCACCAACTCTTCGTATTCTTTATTATCTTCTTTCAATCTTCTTACATGCATAGAGCCACAAAACCAACTCCACATGGGATAGGAGATCTATGCGCACCTCGTAAGATCCTCCTTCCCCGAATTATGTCCAAGCGCAAAGCCTCTACATAGTCACTTGTGCTTAGCTAACACAGACCATATGACTCGCAGGTTGGGATCCACATAGGATCTTTTCTTTTCGGCCCCTGAAAGCTCGATTGGCTCTTTTATTTCCCTTTCAGGAAATCAACACCCACAACAAACCTTGAGGAAACTCCCCTTGTATTTCGGGATACTGGATTTCACGATTTCGAGAATCCCGTGGTCGAGCGCCTTATCTCTTCGACCTCCAAAACCTGAAATACTAATACTTCCCTTTCCTGATGTCAATTTCAGCTCTTTGGCTTTTGCGAATTCGGGAGTTGTGATGACGTGCAACTCTGCTCTCGACCCCTAGAGTCCCAAACTTCTGACTTCGGATTTACCGAAATGCAAATGTTCTGATCCTTCCTCCCTCTTCGGGGTTTTTGGATTTCAACCAACGAAAAATGCTTCCACTATGTCCTCGGGGCTCTCGAACCTCCGAACTCTGAAATGCCAAAATTACGTCTCCTGAATCCTTTCGGACTTTCGTGTACTGGGAGTTCGATATGCTAAGGACCGAATACTCTGTCGCTTCCATCTTCCGGTTTTTGAAGTCCCAAAATGATGAAATGGCACTTCTCCTTGCTAATTTCATGAACCTTGACAGGAAGTCTCATGTCCTTCCATGTGTCACCTTCTCTTTATTTCGGGTTTCTGTGTATCGGGAGTTTGGAACCCTCGAACTACCTTATGTCCTCGTAATCCCCGATTTCCCGAATTCTGATTTCCTGAAACACTTATACTCTTCCCCACTCCTTTGGAATTCTCAACTTTGAGAAAATCAATGTGGAGTGTAGACCCTTGTCAATAGGAATGTCGAAATCCCTATTTTGAAATGCGGATAATCCTTTGTCACGACTTCTGATTTTGGGTTTTCTCCTTACTTCCACATAGGAAAACCTTCTTCTCGTGTTTTGGGGGTTTGATCAGCCAAGGATTTTCCTTACACTTCATACTTTCGAACCCCAAAATGCTGAAATGATCTGACGTCCCAATAAGTCAATATCAATGGCCCCTTATCCACCATGCAGCTCCTGTAGATCCTACAGTTATCGCTATTTCGAGAGTTCTCCTTGGAGAACCTCAACCGTCCAAATTCCTTTCTCAAGAACCTCTTCTCTGAGTCACCTTAGCGATCCTCTTCAATTTGACTTGGCCTCTGCACGATGACCAAAAATCATCTCCTACTCTTCAACACTTGAAGATGCTAACTCTCCTGAGATTTCTTTCACAAAATCAAATCTCCTAAGAGATTTCTACACGCACTCCTTGTGGCACTTCTTCAAATATTCCTAAATATTTGAATATCTTGACTCTGTGCAACTCTGCAACAACAGTCCTTCAATCTTTGAACCTTAGTCTATGTGTTCTAAGGTCTCGACCAGACTTCTCACACCTTGCATGGATTTTGTGTTTGTCTTATACTTCAGTTGAAATAAGAACAATGGTATCCCTCCTGAGATTTCAGAAATGAACTCAGAACCCGTCAACGCACTCATTGCGGACTCTTCACTACACTCCTTGTAGGAACTCTGACTTGAGAAGAGAAAAATTGAAACTCATTTCCTTAATCTCTCAGACTTCAAACACTTAACATGAAATCATACATACATAGAATAAAAGAAAATGTACAACAGAAAGAGTAAAACAACCATAAGCATATCATTTAGTATGTATACACAAAAACCATTATAACACCATGAGTCTGAATCAAAGCTTCATTTATTAATTTTAGAACTTCTATACATGGATTCTTCTATATATCTCTCTGCTACAACTTTTCTCTATGCTCTATGATATTCTTGATAATGTTACAATGATACAAGATGAGGGTGTCTATATCTGTTTTCCCTCCAGCTCCTAAAACTGTCTAATCTAGAATTTAAATCTACCTACTTTCATTAACTATGCGTAAATGCCTCTACACCTTACAGATGAGAGCGAATCGCTCAAGATCTTTTTACTATCTGGAAGTATGCCCTTCTTTACTATTACATTAAATTCTACGCATCCAAACTTTCAAAATATCGCAAACAACTTTTAACATGTGCCAAAAATGCGATGGTGTTTGTCCCACATTCGCTTGCTGCTGGCGATGCTCCTACATCATACTCCCTCGCTTGAAAATTTTCATGGAATCCTGTTAATGAGCTCTTGCATTGTCTGTCCATGCTTTTGAATTTCTTCTTCATTCTCCCAGCTCGCATCTTCAACTGGATGTCCCTTCCACTTGACTATGTATTCAAAATACTCTTTTCTACTGGTCTTCTTGTTGACTCTCTTGTCAAGTATACTCTCCATATGTTGTTTTTCGGCTACAGGCATTTGTTTATCCCACTGAACCTCTGTCTATCCACTATCTTCTTCAGATTTGTAAGGGTACAAATATGAGATGTTGAGTATCGGTGAAATTCTAATCCCATCAGGTAATTCTATCTCATATGCATTTGCCCCAAATTTCCTTATAATCTTACATGGTCCAATCTTTTTCATTTTGAGTTTGTTATATGTTCCCCTTGGGAACCTTTCCTTTCTTAGGTTTGCAAGAATCATATCACCAAATTCAAATTGAAGTTCTCTCCTTTGTTGATCTACTCTGCACTTGTACTCTTGGATCGAGTTCTGCAATCGCTTCTTCACTTGACTTTGAAGTTCCTTCATTGTCTCTGCAAAATTCTCTGCACTATAAATTATAGTTTCATCCTATTCCGAATCCTTCAATTCAAAAACTCCCCTGGGTTGCATTCCATAAAAAATTTGAAACAGACTTTGCCTTGTGCTTCTATTGATCGAATCTTTATAAGAAAATTTTGCCTGTGGCAGAATGTGATCCCACTGACTGTGGTGTTCAGTCACTAGGCTCCTTAGTAAATCTCCCAAGATTTTGTTTACAAGTTATGTTTTCCCATCCGTCTGAGGATGATATGATGAGCTAAATTAAAATTTTGTTCTGATCTGCTTCCATAAAGTCCTCCAGAAATGTCCTACGAACTTAGTGTCTCGATCTGAAACTATGCTCCTTGGTAAGCCGTGAAGTATGACGACTTCTTTGAAAAACAAGTTCGCGATATGAGTTGTGTCACTGGTTTTCTGACATGGTATAAAGTGTACCATTTTAGAAAATATGTTTACCACCACAAAGATTGAATCAAGCCCTCTTTGCGTTCTCAGCAGCCCCAACACAAAATCCATGCTTATTGCATCCCATGGCCTCTCTGGTATGGGTAATGGATGATATAACCCTGTGTTCTATTTTTTTCCCTTTGAGTGTGTTGCCGCCCTTATGCACACTTGCAGACGTGAGCTAAGTCCTTCTCACTTAGTGTGCCCTCGGAGACACAATGTCTAAGTTCTTGCCCACACTGTCACCTTGACAAGAACTTCTTTCGTCTAGGCTTACTCCTAGGGAAGACAAGGGGGGTTGTCCCTAGTTACTAAGTTGATTTTAATTATAATGTTCTAGGAGTTAGTTTCAATTGATTAAAGGCCAAAGGGAAAACTAGCCTATATGACAAGCAGCAATGCAAGTGCAAATCTAAATCTAAATGTTAGGAAGCCCTTTCCCTAAGTCAACTAAGGACTAGTGCCTAAGGTTGGGCAATGGGGTAAACTATGTGAAAGGGTGGTTCGTTACAATATGCTTTACAATTAAATCAAACTACCCAAACCCCAAAGATTAGAATTATACAAATGATTATGCAATGTTACAAAGTTTACAAGAAGATGAGATATACAAAGATACAATAGATACAAGATGAGATAGATAAAATCACACCCTAGGGCCAAGCATGCCCCAAGTGGCACTTACTCCACTTGGACCGCCTTCACTGGCTACTAACCATAAAAGCACTCAAGGATCAAATAAATGATGACTCCCCAGGTGGGATGCTCAATCAGTTATTGATCCACACCACAACAATGATAATTGATTAAAAGATATTCGATGAAAATAAACCAATATCACCACACCATAAAAGATAAAGACAAATAGTTGCAATAATGAGATAGAGCAATGAGATTATCACATGTAAATGTTATCTATCACTACATCTACTTCCCCAAAACATATAAAAGTGTGATCTATGCAACTAGTGTTCTTCTTTAAACGTTTTAGATTCCCCACCCCCTAACTATGTGTGTGTCTCAACCTCTACTTCTGCCAAATAACTACCCGGTGGTCAAGATACTGGGATTTTACCCCCAGCCTAACTTCCAAGGTCAGCCCATCACTTCACCACATCTAGAAGTAGTCAGAGAGGGGATCTCCCCAACGAAATCACGGGACGGTCCCCCGCCACTTCCCCCAAAGACTGTCCCTCTCGCCCGTTTTAGATGGCAAAATATGTTGTTGAAGACCCCTAAAATGTTGCTAAGTATTGTTAGGACCTCCGGGGGGTCTTTAAAATGTGTTGGGTTCGTTTTAGAAAATTTTAGGCACTTTTATTTTAGTTGTTTAACGTATGGCCGTGAGCAAAAATGCTTAAAACGAGTGCTTGAAAATAAAGAGATTACACCACCATTCACTTATGAAAATAAAGCAATTAATAATCAAGTGTTTAAACCATCAATGT
>WSFP011557768.1:0-11118 GCA_009831015.1 Picea engelmannii
CCTGAGATGAAAAAACCCTCGATGAAAGGAACTCCCCTGATGTCAACATCCAAGGTACCTGACCTAACTATGATCCATGTAGACGTTATTACATTATATACCCTCGCAGGGGTGCGGAAATCCCGTTTACAAAAATTTAAGTGTTGGTGTTTAAAAACACCCAGTAGAACCATTTATGTCTCTGACATAAATTAATCTTCATGATAATGAGTTGACCTCGGTGCTAAACCAGCGGTCAACAGGGGGGACTTTACCTTTGTCCTTTTAACCTTTGCCTCTTCAAAACCCCAGGTCACCGGGGACGTCTCCCCTGGGCCTAGCCTCCCAAAAGAGAAAGAACCTACCCATCGAGGTGACATTGGGTGGGATAGGTTCCTGTTACGCCAGTTTGGCTCTCTACCTTATAGCCTTTACTCCTAGCTACAAACTGTGCGATAATAGGTTGCACTTGGGAGAATACTGCTACAACACCACCCATCATGTATCCATAGGCATGACACCATTCAGAGCCTTATACAGCTATGATCCAATCTCCTTTGTGGAGATTGCCTTTGGGGACAGCAGGGCACCAATGGTACAGGATTGGGTACAACAGAGCCAAGACATCCTCCAAGAGTTGAAAGATCATTTACAGAGAGCATAGAACCAACAAAAGGTCCAAGCAGGCAAGCACAAAGTGGAGCGTACTTTTGAGGTTGGTGACTTAGTCTATCTGAGACTCCAACCCTACAGGCAGGCTTCTATAAAAAGAAGCGTAACAGAAAAGCTACAGCCACACTCCTTTGGGCCCTACAGGATCAACAGAAGGGTAGGGGCCGTAGCTTATGAGCTAGAGCTTCCACAGGGCAGCCGAATACACAACGTCTTCCATGTATCCTGCCTGAAGAAAGCCATCGGCCAACACATCATTCCCATTGAGACACTACCTCCCATGGACGAAGAATGACAACTTGTGTTGATTCCGGAGGAGATACTGGAGGTTCGAGAGAAAAGGCTCCAGAAGAGAAGCATCAAGGAGTATTTGATCAGGTGGAAAGATCTACCCATTGAGGATGCCACGTGGGAGAATGAACAAATGGTACAGGAGACAGGTTTCGAATTGCTTGAGGACAAGCAATTTCAAGCAGGGGAGACTGTAATGTCCTCCACCTCTTGATGAAGAGGTTTGGAAGACTTAGTGGTCTAGGTGTCCCCACTAGGCCATAGTCTCACATTGAGGGGAAGGGTCAACCAAACTAAGGCTATATTCTTAAGATTGACTTGATAAAAAGGTGAAAAAGAGTTAAAAGATAACTCACTGAAGAAATAGAAGCATTGGAGGTTGAGTTAGGGTTAACTCTAAGAGTTAACTTAACTCAACAGGAAAATAGAAGAAAAAGTATAAAGAGAAGGCTAGGGCGCACCTCTTATTCATTCTGGATTTTGGTAATTGCTTGTTATTGCTCTCGAGCATACAGTTTGAGGGTTTTGTTGTTACAAACCCTTGTGAACAACTCAGTGGTGAAAGACCCACTCACCTTGTTCCAAGCTTGGTCTCGGGGATGAAATACTCCACCCACACCATTCTACACTCATCACAGATCCACCTATCGATTCAGGAGAACAACAGGGCTGTACTGTTCAGGGATTTCTAGCAGGGGCGCACCATATCTTGAAGAAGAGTTCGATCCAGCCAATCAGGAGAGCTTGGGGGTATTCCGGCACTTGGGTTCTATTTGCAGGTCCTTGACCGACATTTTGGAGGCTTTCTTGAAGAGTTATTACCATCAGATCTTCAGTTATAGATTGGGACGGCCTTGAGGCAAGGAGTACGTCTTGTGATTCAGTATTTCTCAGATCTAGAGAGTTCTACCTAGAACCTGGACCTGAAACTTCTCCTAAGGGGTTATCACAGCTCGATCTATCATCCTAGAGAGTTTCAGGGGTTTTGGAGGTGTCCCTCATACAAAACGAATTATTGAGCTATTCAGGGCTTCAGGAGGGCGCAGGTTGCATTAGGGTTTCAGCCATTGGAGGAGGAGGATTGAGTATTGGAGCTTCAAACTTCTGGGAGGAGTTTCCCTGGTCCCGATCTACATTTTGGTGGAGTTTGGCACGTTTTGGGCATCTCCTTCAGCTGGGCCGAAATATTGGTCCCTTATCATCCAACAGGACGTACCAGCAGCCCAGGGGGGTTGGGCGTTCACTTGTTGTTGGCACCTTGGGTCTTCACATTGTATTCAGCCTTTGGAGGCTTATTTTGTATTGTCGGGAGCATTTTGTAGCAGCTCATATCATCTATCTATTGGAGCCATCTGAGGACTATTCTAGATCTACTCTATATTGTATCAGGTTCATGCTTTTTCACAATAAAGGTCAGATCTATGCTTGTGTTTTCCACATCTTGAATATTGTTGTGATCTTGCATGTATTGAGAAGCTCTTATATGAACCTTGACTAAATAACTGAAACAAACCCTAAGGCTGAAACATCAATAGCTACCTACACACCAAATAATCAATAAACACATCAGTGGTAGTTAGTGGTTTCAAGCAACGAATTGGCTTGGGATCAATACATTTGGTGTGCCTAGGGTCTGGAGAGGGTCAGGCTTCAACATAACTCTAGGGACTAATCCCTTTAGACCTAATCCTCGTTACAACTTTTGGTGATTCTTTAGTCAACTTCAATTGGGCTTTCCATTCCTCTCTTCCTCCCTAATGCTTTTTATCTTTGTACCCTAGGGAAGGTTTTGAAGGCCACTCCTGGTTCATATTGTGGTTTTGCCCGATGCTTCTACCTTCAATGATAAAGTCTTTAGGGAAGAAACCAAGAGATACAAGATCAAAACTCAGACCAAAAAGGCATCCCAACAAAGTTTCCACAGGTAGCTTATACTGAGAATGCGGGTTAATAAAGGTTGGAAAATTGTAGAAAAATTAACCAACAGGTTGAAAACGAAGGTGAGTCTATCCCCTTGGCAATTAAGAGCGAACAAACATCCCGCACATAGAGCTAGCAGTCCTACCATGGTGGAGAGGATGGCAGGCGGGATAACTGCACCTTTACAAGGCTGAAGTTAAGGATACTAGGTAGATGCTTATGTGTATTGAGACCAAGCCCCGTAGAAAATCCTAGGAACCCAGAACAACTAAAAACAACAATGTCTCTAACTAGACCACAAGGAGTTCAAAGCTTATCCACTTGCACTCGCCATCATTCTTCCATCCTACTACCCTACAGAACAATCCGACTCCTAGCCATTAATTCTGAGAGGAGGAATGACCCACTTCTGATCCTTATGTTGGGATTGAGATCCAATAGTCATGATTACGGTGGATGGTCCTTCCCATTGCTCGATCATGGTGGTTTGAGGTGACATTCCCATATTGATCTGCCCGCCTGTACTCTCGAGTCTTCACATCTCTGAAAAATTTTGGTGGCCACTTATGCAAGTCTCTCTTCCTTTCAATGCCCTCATTACCCCTGGCATTAACCATGATATATCCAAGCAATTAGTTATCTAATATTTGTGAATCAATCTTGGGAAACTTGTGCAAAGATAGCATGTCAAATGATGCTTTTGGGAGTTCCATATAAAAGATTTTGTTTTCTTTTGTTTATAAACAATTTTCATTACATTTCTCTCTCTCTATCTCATACAACATGTGATCTGTGGGGTATCCCTCTACATTACAATTCTCATGAAGAACAAAAACCTTTTGCCAGATCCGAGGGGTATTTGTTATCCCCACTTTTCAGGGATAACTAGGAGATCATGTCTCGAGGCCCACAGGTCCTAGACATGGAGTACCGAGAGCAGGATTGACTTCAGCTTGGCCCTGGAGGGCCCACCTTTTCTTCTTCCATCGTCTTTGTCTTGTCAGCAACAACAACATCCATCACCATCGGTTTGGTCCTGTATCAAAAGATGTTCTTGCTTCATGATGTAATTATTCCAGGTATCATGGTATGTGTCACATTTGATCGTTAAAACCTTTAAATGTATGCATCTGATTCCTTTTATTTCTAACGACTGCTTGGATCTTACATTTGCCCACTTGACCATGTTTGGGGGGATTGACAGGGTGCCCTAGCTGTTAATGTTTAAGCCATTATTATACTTCTTTGCATTTCAATAGATAACAACAACATAAGACAAGATCACTAAGAAATACACAATCACAAGAGACACAACATTTATCCTGGGAAACCCTCTAGGGGAAGAAAACCCAGCAAAACTTCCTTATTATAGATAGCCAATACAATGCCAAGAGATAACTCAAACAAGTACAGAATGTCCTCTCCTAAAGATGCGCTTCTCTCTCTCTCTCTGTCTCTCTCTCTCTCTCTCTCTCTCTCTCTCTTCTCCAACTGCAGCTCTGAAACTTGTCTCTCAATGAACAAGTGAGTGTGTGTCTAAGTGAGGCGCTAGCCTCCTTATTTATACAAGACTTGCACGTGTGGGAGTGTCCTTTCACTGGCAGGGCCGACTTCTTCTTCTGGGTGGTTATAACCACCTTTATTATATTCCGGGGCCTCTTTGATATATTCTGGGGCCGACTTCTCTTTCTGCCTATTACAATTACATTATGACCAATCCGCAAAAGGGGATTTGGTCCTTTTACAATAGCCGACATGATCAATCCACAATGGGGATTGATCCAATGAATAATATATCAAATAATAATAAGAATACACTTTGCAGTGACATTATTTCAACACTCCCCCTTAATAAGAAGGGTATTCTTCAACAGCATCAGACGAGAGAGAGGCCTTTATCATCAACAACATCAGGAGGACAACATCATCAATATCATCTTGGAACACTGGCTGGCGTATCTATAAATTATCGGAAGTTTTCTTCATCGACAGCATCGTCATTCTCAAGGGAATGCAATCATCATCTGCATCAATATGTATTAGTATAAAACTAATACATCATCATCATCACAACACAAGGCTGACACATCATAATACAGGACTGGCTTTACGTCACAGCTGTTAAGCTGGAAGCTCAGTACTCGTCTTGCTTTACGTCACAACAATCAAGCTGGAAGCAAGATACTAGACTGGCTTTACGTCACAGCTTCTCAAGTTGGAAGCACAATACTAGTCTCATCTCAACGTCTTGCTTTACATCACAACACTCAAGCTGGAAGCAAGATACTAGACTGGCTTTACGTCACATCTTCTCAAGCTGGAAGCACAGTACTAGTCTCATCTCATCGTCTTGCTTTACGTCACAACCATCAGGTGGAAGCAAGATACTAGACTGGCTTTACGTCACAACTTCTCAAGCTGGAAGCTCAGTACTAGTCACATCACTTCGTCTTGCTTTACGTCACAGCAATAACGCTGGAAGCAAGATACTCGTCCCGCTTTACGTCACAGCAATCAAGCTGGAAGCAGGATACTAGACTGGCTTTACGTCGCAGCTGTCAAGCCGGAAGCACAGTTCTAGTCTCATCACATCATCTTGCTTTACGTCACAGCAATAAGGATGGAAGCAAGAGATGTCTCATCACAACAACTATTCTCCCTTTCGAGGAAGGTCCTTTCGGACTATACCAAGCTTATCTTGAAAGTGCTCAAACTTTACATGAGATAGAGGCTTGGTCAACACATCAGCAACCCATTCATCCGTGCTAAAGTACTGGAGCTTTAAGGCTCCTCTCTGCACCATGTCATGGATGTAATGATAACGGATCTCTATGTCCTTCGACCTGTCATGGAATACAGGATTCTCTATCATCTTTATGCAGCTCTGGTTGTCACATAGGATCGTGGTTGCTTCCATCTCTAGGTCAAATAGGTCGGTCAACAACTTTCGAATCCATATAGCTTTGCAGCTGGCAGAACATGCAACAATGTATTCTGCTTCCGCTGTGTTGAGAGCAATGTTGGATTGCTTCCTACTCTGCCACGAGATCATGGCTGATCCCAAACTGAAACAACATCCTGAAGTGCTTTTTCTGTCAGAAACACTTCCAGCCCAATCTGAATCAGTGTACCCACTCAATGTGAAATCATGATCTCCATCATAATTGAGACCACAATCTAATGTACCCTTAAGGTACCTCATCACATGTTTTGCAGCCTCAAGGTGAACATGTCTGGGTTCTACCAGAAACTGACTCAAGGTGTTCATGGCAAAACAAATGTCTGGTCTGGTGTTCGTCAGGTACATCAACGATCCAATAATCTGTCTATACAGTGTGGCATCAATCAATTCTGACGAAGTATCGACCAACAGCTTTAGCGTCATTTCCATGGGTGTATTCATGGGCTTGCACTCTAACATGTCGAATCTCTTCAAGATTTCGACTGCATACTTCCCTTGGTTAAGGAAGATCCTCTCTGGACTCTGCCATACTTCAAGACCTAAGAAATAGTGCATTAAGCCAAGGTCTTTCATCTCAAATTTTGAAGCGAGTCTCTTCTTACATTCAGTGATGAGCTTTTCTTCTCCAGTTAAGAATAAGTCATCCACATATAGCAATAGTATCACTGGCTCATCGTTCATAACGTTGAAGTAGAGGTTGGAATCTACTTTACTCTTGGTAAAGCCCAAGCTCATCAGAAAGTTGTCTATTCAACCATACCAAGCTCTAGGGGCTTGCTTCAATCTATACAAAGCTTTCTTCAATTTGCAGACATGAGACTTCCTGTCTTCAACTTCAAATCCTTGAGGTTGCTCTATATACACTTCCTCTTTGATAACACCATTTAGTAAAGCTGTCTTTACGTCCATCTGGTGTAACTTCCACTTCATCTTAGCTGCAAGGGCTATGATGGTTCTGATCAAAGTGTATCTGGCTACAGGAGCGAATGTCTCTTCATAGTCAATGCCTTCCTTTTGAGAAAAGCCACGAGCTACAAATCCTTCTTTATACTTCTCAATACTTCCGTCAACAACATGTTTTATTTTGAAGAGCCATCTGGACGATACCACATCCTTGCTATTTGGTCTGGGAACTATTTCCCATACATCGTTCTTTATTATGGATTGGTATTCTTCTGTCATGGCATCTGCCTATTCTTTCTTCTGGATGGCTTCTTCAAAGTAGGTAGGCTCCTTTTCTAGGAGTTCACACATCAAAGCCATATAACTGGAGAATGGCTTAGGTCTCTTCACATGTCTCGTGGTTCCTTCGGGAACACCATACTTCTCTCCATCTTGAATAAGCTCTCTAGCCCAAGTTGGCTGTCTTTTATGGAGGATCGTCATCTGAGGAGGTTCTTAAAACTCTACTACGTCATGATCTTCTAGAATTTCCTCAACAGGGGAAGTTACGACTTCCCTCACTGGTTCAGCAGTTCTGGGAACCTCCCTCACTGATTCTGCAACTCTGGGGATTACGGGTTCCTCTTCGTATACCAATTCAAACTGGCATTTTCTCGATTTCTTGAGCGCTGCATCTTCATCAAAGGTCACATCCCTACTGATCTCAATGTGGCGGTGACCTGGTATATAGATCTTAAAGGCCTAGGAGACCTCACGGTATCCCACAAATATTCCCTTCTTTCCTAAGGGTTCCAGCTTGTTTCTTTTCTCTTTCGGTATATGTATAAATACTGGGCAGCCAAATATTTTGAGATGGCTTACCTTTGGCTTCTTTTCGGTGAACATCTCTTCCGGGGTCTTGAACCCAAGTGCACTATGGGACAATCGGTTTTGCACATATACGGCTGTCATTGTTGCTTCTACCCATAAGCACATAGGAAGATCTTGATCGTGGATCATGGTCTTCATGGCTTCCATTATCGTTCTGTTCTTTCTTTCAGCCACACCGTTTTGTTGAGAATTATAGGGAGTAGTGAGTTCCCTCTTGATCCCAACATCTTTGCAGAAGTTCACGAACTCTTTTGAGGTGTATTCTCCTCCATTATCTAACCTGAGTATCTTGATCTTTCTTTCAGAAAGATTCTCTATCAAGGCTTTGAATTCCTTGAACTTGCTGAACACTTCATCTTTAGATTTCAAAAAATACACCCAGGTTTTACGAGAATAATCATCAATGAATGATACATAGTATACATACCCACAAATGGAGGACGATGGCATTGGGCCACACATTTGAATGAATGAGTTCTAGGACTCCTACTTTGCTGTCTCTCTTCGGAAAAGGGTTCTTGATGTTCTTCCCTTGTGCACATCCATTGCATACTCCTTCATAATCAACCTTGAGTTCTGGTAAACCTGTGACCGCTTTGCATATGTATGGTAGCGCCTTGTAGTTAATGTGAGCTAATCTTCTATGCCAAAGTTCACATGGATTCTCAATGGCGTGGGTCATGGCAGCTTCTGAGTGACCCTTTAGCTTATACAAGCCACCTTCTTCTTTTCCAATGATGATTGCTTCTTTTAAGGTTTCTCCTTTAGTATGTTGCCTTCTGCAACCTTCACTATTGCTTCCTCAGGGTTATTACCTGTGACCTGGAACAAGGTCAACAAAACAACAAGATTAATATCCTTTTGATAATATAAAGCAATAGCACGAACAATCATCACAATAGCTCCTTTAGAGCTATCACTTGTAACTTGTCTGAAGCAAAGATTAAAGTTAAGGAATACAATACGAAGATGAGGTCAACACTCTCATAGTGTTGTGATCAAACATTCCTCCATGTCAACCTAGAACTAACACACGAGATTCTTCCTAGAGGAGGTGTTAGTTGTATTAGACAAATGATTACGTTAAGCATTTACCTCTATATGCTCATATGCTATCAAGTATGATACTTTACAAAGACTGCTATCTCAATTATAGTCATCAACTTGTCATGTGTACCTTTGAATCTTATTAACTTGATTAATCAAACCTGGAGCCTTGTCCTCAGGAATGAGTGCTTGCTTTTCTTCCGAGTCACCTTCACTCAAGATGACGAGTGCTTTCTTCAACCTGTCTTCTGTACTAAGACAATACGCTATCTTGACAGAAGTTTGGGTTAGAGGATAAGTTCTATGATCTCAACTTTTAATCCATCTAGTACCTTGACTCAGAAAAGGTTAGAATGATGGTCATAGCTACAACATGCAACATTGATCAATATAACAAATGGATGCATATCAGAATAATCACACCTGGGTTGTATCATTCCTCTGAATGTGTTGGATCTTGAGATCCTTTTGGATCTATGCCAAGAGATCCCTTCTCTTGCAAATACTCTTTAAAGTTTAACCATTTAAACATGTGTGAGTACATACCTTTGATGGCATTTGCAGGTAGTGGCACCATCTGGCAGCAATGATAATCATTACCAACTCTTAAAAACTTCAAGGTTGTTTGCAACTGGTGCTACGGCTACAACTGCAACTGCAACTTAGGGTTTTATGAGGAAACCCTAATTTTTCAAACTTCAAAAATTGAAATTCTGATCCAGGGGATAGATGCACTGAGCTGAGGCGAGTAAGCTGGTGCAGTCAGATTTTTGAAAATCCAACTTTTACCCCCTCAAACTTGATTTGCGGATTTCTGGATTGGTGCTTCTGGTTTTTTGGTACTCTGGTACTGGTACTCTGGTTTTCTGGTTTTTTGGTACTTTGTGTAACTAGAGTTTCACTTTCCGGGAGATCTAGCCACTAAAAAGATGCGCTGAGAGTGCCAAAGTAATCCTTCGGGGAGGGCACATTTTTCTAGATGGTTTTAGGGCTGAAAAGCTTCACCATCAAAAAGCTCTAATTTGCATGTATGGCAACAGTGACGTTTTTCACTCTTGTGAAAGATGCTTTCTTCAGCTTGGCTCTGAAACCATGTTAATGTTTAAGCCATTATTATAGTTCTTTGCATTTCAATAGATAACCACAACATAAGACAATATCATTGAGAAATACACAATCATAAGAGACACAACATTTATCCTGGGAAACCCTCTAGGGGAAGAAAACCCAACAAAACTTCCTTATTATAGATAGCCAATACAATGCCAAGAGATAACTCAAACAAGTACAGAATGTCCTCTCCTAAAGATGTGCCTCTCTCTCTCTCTTTTCTCCAACTGCAGCTATGAAACTTGTCTCTTAATGAACAAGTCAGTGTGTGTCTAAGTGAGGCGCTAGCCTCCTTATTTATACAAGACTAACACGTGTGGGAGTATCCTTTCACTAGCAGGGCCGACTTCTTCTTCAGGGTGGTTATAACCACCTTTGTTATATTACGGGGCCTCTTTGATATATTTTGGGGCCGACTTCTCTTTCTGCCTGTTACAATTACATTATGACCAATCCGCAAAAGGGGATTTGGTCCTTTTACAATAGCCGACATGATCAATCCACAATGGGGATTGATCCAATGAATAATATATCAAATAATAATAAGAATACACTTTGCAGTTACATTATTTCAACACTAGCAAGCCTGTATCTGTAGGTTTTGGTTTGCCACTAGGGGGATTTCTGAAAAGCCATTGTCCACTCCCATCATAGCAAGACTTCTTCATCTTACATCCCGCTCACTTATCCCATCCCCCTTGTCCGTGTTGATATTATGGTAGCTTCGGGAGGTATGAACCTCTATTGTGACCTATGACGAGATTAGAATATTCCGGAAGGAAGCAAAGAAGTAAAGGAAACCCTAGACGAGATGTCGACTGCAGAAATATAATTAATGTGAATTAGTTAGTACCCAGAAGGAGAAATCGGCCCAAACCTCAGATCCGACACCTTGCGATGGAGCATCTCGCTCAAAAAGAAAATATTCAGATGCGCCCTAACTCAACGCACCTTTTGGCTCTCTCAGAAGACAGAAATGACAAAGTTGAAGTTTTGGATCAAGGCATGACCAGATACCAGTCAACCGAAGACATGTGTGAAACAATCAGTCTTTTACACTACTCAACACTTACCGGAACGATTGAAGACAACATGTGGATAATCGATAGCGGAGCTTCTAGGCACATGACGGGATATCAAACCAGACTCTCAAATCTAAATGAGAAGAAGACCTCGTACAAGGTAGAGCTTGGAGACAAAACCACTTACCCCGTGGAAGGGTTTGGACAAGCCGCCATCAAAATGAAAACAGGTAATTATGTTCACTTAAGCAATGTTTTATATGTACCTGGTTTAGAAAAGAATATTGTATCAATATCTTGCCTAGAAGACAAGGGAAACATAATAGCTTTCGTGGATGGAAA
>WSFP011557769.1:0-11118 GCA_009831015.1 Picea engelmannii
GGTGAGCCCCATTTATTCCTATCACTTTAATAACGTTTTGCTAACCCCCTTTGACAATATTCAACCCATTAATATATAAAGTAAATTCTTAAGAGAAGTCTAAAATCTACCAACCTCATATTGGTTGGTCCATGGTTGCTTTTGACATGTACTCTCATGTTAATTGTTTAATCATCCTCTTGGTATTTGTTTTCACAAGATTGTGATACGTAATAATTCAATGAATTAAACTTTACACATCACTTAGAATACATTTAGGTGTCCACTAATATTAGATTCCAAGCTTTACATAGTACAATTTGGTGACAACTATAATGAGATTTAAAAAACAATGTCCGGCCAATGGGATTTATGCCCATGGGAATTCACTCCTAGTTGTCAAAGTGCACTAGAAAAAGTTGCACACCAATAATTGTGACAACAAACTAACGATACATAACAACAAACTACCCAGACATAATGGTTGAAATAATTGGATGCATTTCTTAATCTTAATGTGGTAGGTAGTTTGATATCTATGGTGGTTGTTGTTTGGGGTTTCATTGTCACGATTGCTTGATATGTATGATGGTTGTTGTTGGATTCAATTTAAATTAGTTATTATGTAGATATAAATAATTATGTATGTATAATTTTAGTGTTTTTAGTTGCATGTGTCAATTCGTAAAGATCTATGTATTAGGAATATTAATAGGGATCGAGGCCATACCTTTAGCATTTGAGTTTCACATATGTATATGTACCTTTTAACATTTTGTGTGCACTTACAACTAAGAATGTAAATTGTTGAAAGATTGTTATGCAACACCAACTATTTATGTAATTGGATTTTGATGCATTTGTATAAATATTTGTAAAATACATTTTGTTTTTTTTTTAAATATTTTTTTAGTGGTCATCTAGAAAACAGGTTTTGTTTCGCAATGCTCCTCATAATATTTATATATATAATTTATCAATCTCTTCATCTTTATCATTTGCAACATCTTGTGTTTTTCCCCATTTAGAAAACAAGTTATGTCTCACAATACTCCTCATAACATTTATATATAAAATTTCTCAATCTGTTCATCTTTATCATTTGCAGCATCATGTGTTTTTCCCCATTTTGATGTTTAATGAAAAAACATCAATGTTATATCTTTGCCTTGATTGTGAATGTGTATATGTGTTTTTCCCCATTTTGATGTTTAATGAAAAAACATCAATGTTATATCTTTGCCTTGATTGTGAATGTGTATATGATCATAGCTTAACTACATTTTTGCATGTTCATGGTTGTTCTTATAACTTTGAATTTTTTTATGTTTGGAATTATCTTATGCACCAACGCATCTTAAGTTTTTAGTGTAAATCATTAATAGTGTTAACTTTAACCTCTATTTTTGCACCTAACTAGATTCACAAGAAGTGGTGCCAACCAATAAATGATAGACTTTTTAAGAAAAAAGAGGAAAAAAAACATGGTTGGTACTTGAATAGTTCAACCATTATTATGAGTATGGAATTAGAATTCAAATGGATAGAGGAGGTTCAACCATTATTATGAGCATGTAATGAGAATCTAGATGGATAGAGGAGAAAAAGGAAGTATTTTTTAACACAAATCATGGACTTTGAAATCTATTAAGATGTAAGTAGGTCTTTTCAAATATTTTATGCTTTGATAAAAGGATAACTATTGTTGTAATAAGATATGCAAAATATTTTGCAAAAGAAGCCCTCCCGCATCTTGGGAAGATGAATTAATCTCCCCTATGCACCTTATTGGTGTACATTGACACAATTGGAATAGAAGCCTTGAGTTCTAGAGACATCTTGAGAACAAAAGTACTTTTGACATGTAGAATCACTAGTAAGTTGTTGGAGTTTTCAAAGGGAAAGATCAATTTGCATATGGCTTCACTATTATGCTATAAATATGTGTAATGGTTCAAATTTTTCAACCTGGAACTAGGGTTGTTTTTGTTTTTTTTGTAAAATAGTAAGTTCTTATATTAATATCATACAAAGAATAGTACAATCGTGTTCATTTGTGGCCTGCCACTAGGGAAATAGTAAGTTAAAAACCATAGCCATTGTTTGATTTTCAAAACAAGAAAACATGTAGCCTTAAGATTGTGCATAAGATATATTGGAAAATAACATAAAAACATGATGAAAGAGTAACATTCTGGAACTGGTTGTATTAAAAAGCATAACAAGGGACATGGCTATATTGGTCTAGCAAGCCTGGTAAGTTGGGAGCCCAAGGCACCACTTTTTGAATCTATTTTGCTCGGGGTCCTCCTCAATTAGGATTAGTTTGGAGGGGTGCTCTTTGATCATGGAGTTCCATCAGGAGTTGCTATGTTGTCATTATCGTTGCCCTAGGGGGAAAAAATTATGATATCGATATCAAAGACTGCTTTGGAAACCAATACAAATTCCCTATCCATCAAATCCAACTTGTGGAGAATTTCTTGTTGCTAGAGGCCTCTTTTCTCCACAACTTGGGCGATGAAACCTTTATTGAACCAATAGAACTCTATCAAACTAATATATATATATATATATATATATATATATATCCAACCCTTGTATTCTTCTTCAATTTGTTCCATGGACATCATTTGCCTCTTTTGTTTTACAAAATTCTCCAATTTTTCCATCTCCTCCTTAATCTCAGGAGAAAATCTAGAGTGGAAATGTTGTATTTCCTTCATGGAAAATTTTTCATCTCTCGTTATGTATCGGGGAAGGCATTAGGGAATATGATCTATAGTTGTGGGTTTCATCCTTCTATGAGACCCTTTTCTATTGGATTAACAGTTTAACTCAATATTTTCCTTAGCCATACCCACAAACCAACAGGGGGTGGAGGAACCAAATCACAAATGAGGCCAATGGCAGAAATACTAATTAATAGAGGCGGCGAGAGTAGGAGACCCAGCTAAGATGCTACAATGGTGATGTAGGGCATGTAACATCCACACTATAATTCTGAGTTTAATTCATGCATAATGTAGATATGAATATGGCTATGGCCAAGCGATGTAATATGTGAATTGTATTTTCTTATTTTAATAAATATAATGTGATACCAGTTGTTGGCAATATGGACAGAGATGGGGGCTGATTAATCCACAAGATAGGGGAATGTCTAGGAGTGTCTAAGAGGGGTCTAAGGAGGAAATTAATTGTGGGTATTAATCCAAACCCATATTTATGAATTTTATTATCATTGGGACAACTTTCTATTTTTTTGTTGAGTGTATGAAAGCCCAATCATTGAATACCTGTCAAGGGGTGGGTGTAGAAGTCACATCCCATAATTATTTGAAGCATGGGGCTGAAGTATGACCAACATTGGGCAAAGTGAGTAGTCAATTGTCTTGGGAAAATAGAGGAAATTTGTATGGAGGGAATAGGCAGTTTTTCACATTTAGTTTTTTTGCATGAACAACAAGCAGAGAGCAGGGAAAAAGAGCATTGGAGCTAGACCAATAAGGATGGGAGAATTATGGAGCATGCTAGCGTGTTTTTTGAGTGTTATGGAGCTGACGATTGAAGAGCCAGGTTGTTGGCCCTAAAGAGTGAACTCTTGTGTGAGTTGCACTATAACAACAAGTGTTTGTTGTTGTTTGTTGGTAGTTTTCCTGACAATGAGTTCCCTTGAGTTCCCAGTAGAGAGATTCATGGTTACATGTGCCAGAGAGACCTTGATAAACGAATGGGGCACCCGAAGGACTAAGAGCAGTGAAGGGGTACATTCCTTGGATTGGGAAGGTCAAGAGGAAGAGAGCTAGAGGAAATTCATGATAGTTGTAGGAGAATACCAGTGGGTTGTAGGATATTTAGTTGTGAATGGACTGTGAGGGGCACCCTTCTTTTTTGGATACCTAGGCCCAACTCGAGGGTGACTCGTTGTTGAGATTTGGAACAACAAGCCTATGGTTGGGTGGAACGTCCTTCCCAAGCAGCTTATTGCACAAACTTTCTTTTAAGATAAGTGTTTATCTATTATTTGAGTTTTCTTATGAGTCTTATGGTTGTGCATATTACTCTATGCATGAGAATGCTTTTATGTGTGGTTTTAGATTATTTGTTAGTTGCATTCATGTTCGTTTAGAATGATGTAGATGCATTTAATTATGGGTATTAGAATCTAGTTTATTATGTGTATAAATTGTGGCTAGTAAGCTACAGTAAATGAATTAGCAAGTAAAATTTTAATTTTATGTGTATATTTCGCAAGTAATGTTCCTTGGTTAAGCTGGGGAGTGTTACAGGACCAATGAAACTAATTTAGCCAAAGGAATGAAGCTTAACAATAGAATCCCCCATTCCATGAAGGTGTCCCCAATTAGCTTAACGAGATGTCCAAATTTACGAATGTGAGCTAGAGAAATAGAATAGGAAACCACTAAACCGCGAAAAAGAGGTACCAAAAAGTACTTGACCAGAGGACTCAAAGGAGCATCAACAAACCTATGTCTTGGGACTGGTTTTCCTCCTTAGCTTAATGTTTGAGCTCCACGAATGTCCACTAGCTCTGGAACTGTCCCAACCTTCTGAAGCTAAAATACCTAAATGACTCTTGCTTCCATGATGACACACACCCTCGATCCTGTCATGAATTCAATTGCAAGCATATAAGCCAGACATGCTTGTTTGGGCATGAATTCCCTCGATCAGTTCCTTGCCTTACTCAAACATAATTGATCGTACTTCATGTTGCAGGGTGACGTCCACCTAGCCTGTGTGAAGGGTGGTGGCGTCAACATATGGCACCCCCTATGTGGAAACCAGGGTTGTTGTTAATATGATACTCAAATTGCTAATTTAATTTTAACCTTTAAGCATGGGCTTGTAATAATTCTATATATATATATATATATATATATGTCTATGTTATATATGTAATGTACTACAAGTTTTATGTTGTCAACAATAACTTGTTAGGACTTTGATATTGCCTCATCATGATTCAAGCCTCTTCGATGATATGCTTATATTTATGCTTGTACGTGTAGATGCACTAATACACACAATAATGATTGGAATCATACACAAGTCCTAAATTCCTTTTGACAACATAAATTCCCCCTTTATAGCTACTTGTAACTACTTGTTTGTGACAATTATAATAAATTTAATTTTCATACTAAAATGATAAAAAACAATATTAAAAATCGATAAGTGAGACTTGTATATTCTATCATATTAATATTGTTTTAATATTGACAATGACCAGGAAGAAAAGCCACCTTTGACAAGCTTTCATGGTCAAATTCCACCCCATTAATCCACATATCAAAAAAGTCTAAATGAAACCAATTCCACGTGATTTGCCCATGGTATCCTTTAACAACATGTGCTCACCAAACCTTACCGTCCTCGGTGTTTAACCTGTTTATGGGATCCTCCTCTTAATATTTGTTTTCTTAATAACATATGTTTCTATATTTAAATAGATAATAAATTCAACATTTCTTGAACGTTGTGATCTCCACAAAGTTTGCAACTAATTGTTTAACTTTACAAACTTGTTTTCCTATTAACATACGTTTCTATATTAAAATACATTACATTCAACATTTCTAGAACGTTTTGATTTCTACAATAACTTCGTAACTAATTGCACAACTCTACACGTTACTTATTGGTGTTTGAAGAGTGTCAATGGGTTCCTCATTTTGATGAACATGTCCTTTTCTGTTAGCTATGTAATCATCATGATCATCCAATTGAGTATGAAGTTGAGCATTATAATTAGTGATGAAGAGTGTTGATGGTTTTTCTCATTTTGATGAATATGTTCTTCTATGTTAGCGATTTTCATGGTTATTTCATTGAATATGAAGTTGATTTATTTTGTCTATAGCATTGTTTTTTGGTTTATTAATTTATTTGTTCATGATTTCAAAAATGTCAACTACTTTTAAATTCAACAACTCAAGCTTTTTGTTATACTTATTAACTGTTTTTTCATGATTTAGATGTATCCAACAACTATGGAAAGGTATTTACATGTCATGTTAAGACTTATGTTGAAAGTGTGGAGCAAAAGTGACATTCCACCTATTTGATAGAAATGCACTCACATAACTAAACTTGGAGAACCAATAAAGTCCCTTCTCTCTATTGAAGTAAATACCCATGAGGGACCAATAAAGTCCCTTCCTATCCACTCAAGTAAATACCCATGAGTTTGCTTAATTGGCATTCATCCTTAAAACTCAATGGAATTGATTTGAGTAAAAAAATCTATGCTCCATGGAACGTGTCATGTCTAACATGCCTTGGATTTTATTCCCCACATGAGGATCACATGAGGATCTTTTGCTAATTAAATCTTCCTTTTTTTATGTGGGTTCCTAGTGTATCTATTAAGATGCTATCGTGTCATGAAGGACTTTTATAAAGTATTAGCTACATCAAAAGCTTTGCGAGTTTATAAATTGATTTTGGATTATAAATCTTTAAATTGATATAATGACATTCCCCTACTACAATTTCAATATGTCATGTCATACCTTATCAATCTTCTATAACTTGTGATTATTATCGATTTAGTATATACTACTATAATACATAGTTCATAATTACCTCTCTTCCACGTCGATATACATGAAATGTAGCGTCCATATATGTAACTTGCACATTAAAAGGCATGCCTCCTTGAGGCCCATTGCTCTATGACTATGACTTATGTTTGTTCCTGCACTATATTGATTGTCATTTGTGTTGGGTTTTGGCGAAGGAGGCTCTTCATATGGCAACAATGCTTGATTTTTCTCTCTTCTTATGTGGTTTTTGAGTTCAAAGGTGGTAATGTGGTCTTAGTGGCGATCTAGTTGTTCATCTTAATGATGCTTAATAGTATGTAGGTCCTATTTCTAGACTTTGGTGGCGTTTTTCCCCATATGATGTTATTTGTCATGGCCTTCAAGTCTTGGTGGTGGGGCTCAAGTTGTTGATTGCAGGATTTGACCTTGTCTCAATTCTTCCCCCTTTTTTCAGAGTTTCAAGGGTTTTTCCCTTGGGATCATTTTTACATTTCCAGTCTCTTTGGCAAGTTTAGGGTTGGATTTTCCTTCTAGAACCTGATTGCTTTAGATCATTCCTTCGTTGTAGTTTGTGGTGGTTTTTTATTAAACTTTCTTCCCAGTGTTTTAATGGTTCAAGATTGGGGTTTTCTCTTTGGAACCTAGTGGTTTTGAGTTGTTTCTCCCCTTTTCTGTGGTGGTTTTGTGATCTAGTTGGTGTAATACTCTATGTTGTGTCACTTTCCCCTTGTGCAAGTAAGGGTGCTCGAGTACTTGAGTAGATTGTCCATTATCAATGAAGGCAAGTTCCTTTTTGTGCAATCTTTTGATAGCTTCCTAGTGGCATTGGAGTTTAATGGCTTCATGGGGGTGCTTGAGGTTCTCCTTAGTCATTCAGTATTTTAGGTCTTGATTTTCATTGTATACCCTTTTCGGTGCATTTACTCTTTCGAATGTGTTGCTTATCATAACAATACTCTTTTTTGTTACGATGTCCATAAACACATTGCTAAATGTGATTATAATGTTTCTTTTTAAAATAAAGAAAATAACAATTTTTTTACTTAAAAAACAAACAAACAAACTTACATATTAAAAACACATAAATTTCACAATTATATTCTAATTTTTTATTACTAAATTAAATTATATTAACATTTAGAATATCAAATGTGCACTAACTCCTTATATCACCAAGTTATCTCACTAAAAGGCTAAAATTCCTTTACAACAAGTAAAGTAAACAGCGAAATCACAATTTTTGTTTTTTTAAGTTATAAAAATTTATAATAACAAATATCATCAAAACTAGTTTACACTCTTTTCTATCCTGGACAATTTATAATTTTTTTATGAGCCAGTTTTTCCTACTTTATAATTTGATTTATAATTTTTTGATGAATTTTTCATACTTTATAACACTCTTTTTTATCCTATTTTTTTATGAGTCAGTTTTTCCTACTTTATAATTTGATTTATAACTTTTTGATGAATTTTTCATATTTTATAAAAAAAAATTATGAATGTTTGTTTAATACTTTATAATTTGATTTTTAAGATACATATAATCTTATTTAAAAATAATAATTATTATTATAAAATTTGTTAAAGTACCTATTTGTGAATCTAATTATTAACTATAAATGTGTTGGTACAAATTATATACAAATATAATTACTTTACATAAATGGTTAAAGTATAGTGATATTACTTATAAAATTAGATATATTATAGAATGCTTAATATAATAATTCCATTTTTGTTTTTTTAATTATTTTCGGTGTTGGATGAGCACATGGGAATCAAACTTTTGGTAATTGTGAATGGACGTAAGTGCAACAGGAAAAAGTTACAAGTTTGACCATCCACATACGACTTGAAGCCACCAATGATTGTGACAAGGACCAACCATGTGATTTATGCACAAAGTGCTTCAAATAATCAATCATGTTTGTCTTGGTGTGCTACACTCATGAAGTGGCTGATATTTAGGTCACTCATTGATTGGTTGCTTTTTAATTATGAGTTGAAAATATTTTTTGAGGTTAGAAGCTTGTGTTACATATCTTTACATCTCCTAATTATATATAGATTATATAGGGTACTTTTTTCATCATCTATGGATGATAAATAAGCAAACTCTATATCTTAATTATAGAGTTTAATCCTCAAGGATTAAGAGAGTTGAATTGTGAGTTCTTCAACTTTAGGGAAGAGTTTTCATATCTTTCTCATGGCCAAGTTGAAGAGTTTTCATATCTTTCTCATGGCCATTTGAGTTAAATGTAGATGCTCATTCTAACTAATACTTGTTGTTTTAGTATTTCATTTTTTAGTATATAAGAAAAGATATATGGATTGTAACAACTTTCAAAGGAACACTTTATGTTGGAGATCTTTTACAACGTAAAACTTTAGTTCCATTTAGTGTACATATTTATTTGACTTGTATTACTCATTTTTTTCTCAATCTCAAATATTAAGAGACAACACTCTTTACATCTTTCTTCATGAGACTTTAGTCAAATTTGGTCTTGTATCATTACAACTCTTCTCTCATCATCTTTGTCCAACCCCTTCTCAATCTAAGTGTCCACATCCATCTTACTCTTCACATCTTTATTCATATCGTTTCAATCAAATTCGATGTTATATCATTGTATTTATTTCTTTCATGATATTTCTTCACTCCTATCAAGTCAAGTCAAATGTCAATGTGCACATTTTTTTAAAATAAATTGTTTTAAACATTTTTTTTTCTTTTTATATATTTTATGTCCCAATATCAATATTAAATTATTTAATATAATACTATATTAAATCAAAAAACATTATATTAAACTTGTATATTAAATATGAATCTTTGATCCATATATAATTTAGGATGTAATTTAACCACAAGGCAAGATAGATCTATTTCACATGTAGAACCATTCAAGAGATAAAATATATTAACTTACTCGTATATAAGAGTAAAGATATCAACCTTGTATTTCACATGTAGAACAATAAAATATATTAACTTACTTCTATATAAGGTATTTCACATGTAGAACAATTCAAGAAATAAAATATATTAACGTACTTCTATATACTTCACATGTAGAACAATTCAAGAAATAAAATATATTAACTTACTTCTATATAAGAGTAAAGATATAAACCTTGTATTTCTTTTTTAAAGAAGTAAAGTCTTTATTTTAATTTTTATTAAAATTACTTTTTTATTTTTTATTAAAATTATTATTTTTAATTTATTTTTTATAAATAATAAATTTGAAAGGAAGGAATAAAATATATTAACTTACTTCTATATAAAAGTAAAGATATAAACCTTATATTTCTTTTGTAAAGTTTTTATTTTAATTTTTAATTTTTATTAAAATTACTTATTTTTTATTTTTTATTAAAATTATTATTTTTAATTTATTTTTTATAACTAATAAATTTAAAAAGAAATTTGATTCACCTTCACATTTTTATAGGTATTATAAGATTTGTATATATCTTATTAAATCTCATATAATAATTTATATTAATTTATACAATAATTTATTTTGAAGCGATATTGATAATTTGTTATAATAATTGGATAGTTTTATGGAAGAGTTAAAATTGGATTTAGAGCAAACTAGAGATACTCCTTCAAAATAAGACTCTTAATTTTAGTAAGGATCAATATAACAAGGTTCGATGGAAAAGGAACTTGTTTTTCACTCAAATCTAGATTAGGATGTAGAGTGTCCTAAGACGAACTGGGTATATCGGGTTGAAGAAGATGAGACACAAGAACAATTAGAAGCCCCATATCAAGACAAATCAAGATTGGCGAGAATTAACGAGGATCTCGTAAAAAACAAAGGAAGCTTGGACAACAATAGTAAAGAATAAAAAATATCCTTCAATAACACAACCAACGATGACAAGAAGTCTAGTCCATGATTGAGCTTAGTCATGCATCATTTATGTATTTTATTATGTCAACCATTTGTCAAAATTTACTCATGTAAGAAATATCGAGATGAAGTTTTTATGGACATAAATATTTTATGTATTTGGCAAATAAAAAGCTAGTAACTTTGCTTAAAATACAAAGCCAACATTTTTTGTAATCTGACCACGAGCCTTAACTGAAATGTTTACTAATACAAATATCTCCTAGTTATAATTAAAATAAAACATCAAATATAATTAATAAATATATTTAATAAATCTTACACAAAAGAATAACATATTTATTAAAATTTGAACTTGAATCGTTAACACAATAATCCTTCCAAATTATCATTAAACTATAATATAAGATCAATTTTAAAATAAATTATAAATAAAACACTAAAACTAATAATTCTTCCAAATTATCATTAAACTATAATATACGATAAATTTTAAAACAAATTATAAATAAAACAGTAAAACTTCTCGAAGGAAAATATTACACGATAATATCTTTAATTAAATTAAAAAATGTTGTTCATCTTCATAATATTTCCCCAAAAACATATAACATTACATAGGTTTATATTTTCTATATGGGCGAATACACTATCTTTGAAGGTAACTTGTTTGTTGACTTCGTAAGTGAAAA
>WSFP011557775.1:0-10000 GCA_009831015.1 Picea engelmannii
TTAAGAGAATGAATGTTGTGCAAATTGCCAACTTTGGTGAGTGCCATATGATCTATTTATAAATTGCAATGCCAATAGTATAATTCATTACAAAATGCATTTGGGATGGTGATAAATTTGGTCTACTTGGGTACTTGGTAGCAGAATTAAAGGGCCATCAACAATAGGCTAAGCATAGACATGCACAGGAACATAGGGCCAATACTGAATACAACCATGACCATGGCCATAGGCCTGAAGATCTCTCTATTTGCTCTGTTGTCGGTCAAGACAAAATAGGACTGAAGAAGCCTTTAATTTTTTATATAGAAAGGGTTGAACATTTTGTTAATTCCACTAATACAGGGAAGACCCTTGGCTGTGGATTGAAAGATGTTGAAAGCAGGCATTTTCATAATACTAAATTCAAGTTCGGTTGTGACTTGGAGGCAAGTTCAAAGGTGCAAAAAGACAGTCATTCACATTTAAATATAAGTGTTCAGGGGGCATATCTTCATGTCCTCGGAGATTTAGTTCAGAGTATTGAGGTAAACTACTGCAAACCATGCCATTACAGAATCGACATTCAAAGAGGATTTCGATGAGTATTCAGGATTTCAAGGCACATGTGGCAGGGCAGATGGCAATCAGAGATATCACTTCCAGATTTTTCAGCAACAAATGGACATATACAGGTGGCATCATAAAAATTACAGTAAAGCTTCAACATTCTAAGATGATAACCTTCAATCTGAAGAATACTTAGTAACAAAGTATCTTTTGATTATCTTCAGGAAAACCAATGAGCAAATTCAGGATTCATTGGTAGGTTAGTGCAAATATTAAGGCAAAAAAGTGAACAGATGGCAGCCTTCAGAAGAAGACTTCAGTCGTACAAAGAAAATGCATTCCAGGATTGAAGGATTCAATATTTTTTCCTCATTTTATTGCCACCTTGTTGATTTATTCTATTTTTATGATTTGGTAGGATCTTACTGCCAGCAAATCAAAAACAGTTGGACTGTTGTTTTTTATTATTTAAACACTGTTTGACCGGAGAGAAAGGGAGGGGGGCAACAGAGAGCAGACCTGAGAGGGGATTTAGGAAGAGGCCCGTGAGGGTAAGGCTGATAAGATATTGATGAAATAACATCCATCTGAGTTATTAGAAGCTGAAGGCATTGTATTTTTGTAATCGCTTCTGACATTGGGGATATATCACATTTGTTTTATCAGATTGTGATTTTCTTGTCTAAACATTGTTTTTCCATCTTCCTTGTTTTACATTCTGTCTTTCTTCTTACTTGAATGAATTACAGACATTGAGAATCAATGGTTGCTTATGGATGATAAATTCCCAAGCGGTAAAGATTTTGTCGTGACTGCCTATCATTCGTGTGTTTTGTTTCAAGTACCATTACGTCCATTTGACAAAGAGAATCTTAGTTTGATGAGGTGTTCTACTTTTCGTTTATTCCCTATTCTTCTACCCATTTACATATAAATGTCTTATCTGCTATACAATTTGATTGGCTCCGATCAATAGGGTGTTTACTTGACTCCATGCCCAATGGTGTTTTAATTGGTCTGCTTTTAGCTTGTTTCTCTTATTCTTTCTCTCATCATTTACCTCATCCACCTTATTTCAAAAACCCAAACACATTCTTATTTATAAAATCATTGCTATAACTGAAGATAGGCTAGGCTTGACCCTATAGCAGTCTAGGGGCAACTTCTAGCACTAACACCAGGGCTCAGTGCTCCCTGGGAGAAGTACTTTCATAAACGATGTCATTTGAAAGGCTGAATCTCAAGCTTCGGTCAGACCTAGGAAAGCACCCATCTGAATCCCTCAGGCAAAAGTTTCACCAACTACAGCCAACACTGAGATTCATAGCAAAACTAAAGGGACTGAGCAAAGATTTCAAAGCACAGACCTTCCACCCCTCAACCCTTTAGACGAGGGAAATTCTCATAATCTGGAGGAAGGAGAAGGAGAAACCAGCGGGGTTGCTAAGGCAGACCCATCACCATCCCCTGATCCTGGATCTCCCATAAAAGAAGAAGGCATACTCGAAATCCCAGATAGAGGGAGTGCAATCAAATCCCCTAGAGGATCAAATAATCAACCACCTTGAAATAGAACACCTGGATCAAGAAATTCCTGAATATTTTTGGCACATATTCAATCAAATGGCACAACCAAATCAACAACGACCCCAGACCTCCACATTGGAATAACTGATAGTTGATCCAATCGCCAATGCTCTCATGAAAGCAATCCCCCTACAGAACCTGCCAACCTTCCATGGATTAATTTGAGAAGACCCGCACGTATTCTTATTCAAATTCGATGTCCTATGTAGAGGGTATGATTACACCTCTGAACCCCAAAAATTAAAACTATTCCCCTCTACCTTGAAGGGGGTAGCTCTACGTTGGTTTATGGGATTAGGAGGTGGAACCATTAACTCATAAGATGAGATGAAACAAGCCTTCTTGACAAAATATCAAGATTATTGTAGAACCATGGACCTAAAATATGAAATCTTTCAAATGACTGCAAAAGAAAATGAATCATTAGAAGAATATGTTGAGAGATTTCAGTATAACTTGTAGAGATCGCCCTATGGCACATTACTAGGTGAAGTACTTAAAGCAACTCTGCTTAAAGGTATGAAGGATGAATGGTTAGAAACATTGAATTTAATGGGGAAGGGTGACATTTATCAAGAAACTTATGATAACAACATTCTATTGTGCATCAGGTGCTCACGAGGAAGTACACGGATCAGATCAGGAATGCGAACTTCCCTCACCAAAAATAACAACATTACTAGTGGGGGCATTACACGAGCCGAAGTTGGTAATCTCTTAGAAAATTTCAAAACAGATATTCTAAGCACTTTGACTACACAATTGGATGTATTGCAGGCCAAACAAAAACAAGTAGAAGCAGAACAAACTTTGGCCATATTTTGCCACAGATATAGAAAAAAGCATGGTCCAAGGGAATGTCCTTTGGATGTGGTTCAGGTTTGCGCTATTTGCGCCAAGGATCATGACATGGAGCAATGCCAATCGTTGCTGGGACTGAAATTTGTCTTTAGAGGAGCAGAAGAGGAAACAAAACCATTATATTTGATGGCTCAACATCGTTAATGGCAGGCTCGCCCTCCAAATACACTCCAAGACTTTTCTAGACAGTATAATCAGTAGCAGAATTCTGGAAATACATGGTAGAACCAGCAGTTTACTAATCAGAACTGGCAGCCCCAGCAATACCCACCTGCAAATCCCACTTGGCCAAACCAACCACCTGTAAATCCGCTTTGGCAGAATCAACCAACTGCAAGTCCCACCTGGCCTAACTCACAATACCCCACCTCATCCTGGAAAAACTCAAATAACAACGCTTACCCTCCGCAGTGGCCTAATACAACTGTCCAAAACCCAAATTGGAACCAGAATTGGTAGCGCCCCATGGGGATAAACAATCAACCCATGGGAATGGCCCCTCAAACCCAACCCACGTTGCAAGCTCCACTCCAATTGCCCCAAAACCCTCAATCACAATTGTGCCCTCAATTACCAGCCCAGTCCCACCCAAATCCTAATAATAGACCATCTCAGCTCGTCCAGAT
The DNA here is from genome assembly GCA_009831015.1 of Picea engelmannii. Lineage (NCBI taxonomy): Eukaryota > Viridiplantae > Streptophyta > Pinopsida > Pinales > Pinaceae > Picea > Picea engelmannii. The sequence continues at coordinate 3,624 of WSFP011557775.1, forward strand.
TATGGAGAATGGCGAAGAGGAGACCAACTTGGTAGGGTGCAACGAACTCTGATTGAGATCGGGGCGTATAATCTCTCCTGAAGAAAATAATGTTTTCCAAGAATAGGAGAAGGAAATAACAAACAACTAGCAATAACACCCTCAACCATGGTAATAACGGAAGAAATAGAGCAGGGGGGAAACACAGTTGAGTCACAGGATCCTGATAAGGATGCAACTCCTTCCCCTCCGTTCCCCGAAATATTGATGATAGAAAAACCTGTCGTCTATCCTAATTTCAACATTGTAGGGGAACTCAAGAATTTATATGTCAACATCCCACTCCTGCAGGCTCTGCAAGACATTCCAATATATAAAAAAATGATCAAGGAACTATGCGGGAGGAAGCCTGTTAGGAAAAATAAAAATTCATCATCAACAGTTCGTGTAGTGGGAGCCTTGTCTGATCTAATTCTAGGTAGACAAGAACCAATCAAATATGCAGATCCAAGGAATCCCATAGTAACAGTTCAGATCCATGGCTATTCTTTTCCAAATACACTAGTTGATTTGGGGGTGGACATCAATATCCTGACTATGGAAACATGCAACACCCTGGGTTTTGACTCCTTCGAACCCACCCCCATTATGTTACAATTGGTCGATCGATCAGTGGTTAGACCAATTGACACACTACATGACATAGCAATCTCAGTCGACTCTTGGGAATATCCAGCGGATTTCCTCATCATCAACCCAAGAAGTGGACTCGAAGGGCATCCATTAATACTGGGTAGACCATGGCTCACAACAGTTGATGCGTACATAGGATGTCGAATGGGTAATATGACAATTGCTAGAGGAGGTGTCACAAAAAAGCTCATATTATATCCTCCAGCCAAGCCAAGCCCGACTTTCATATATCCACAATTTCCACCACCACGGTATCCAGAAAATGATTTACGAGCCCCTCTCACGCTGGAAGAAGCTCTTAGACTCAAGAACCAACTAGAGGATGATGTAATGAGTGGGTTTATTAACAACCCAACCACCGTGGGTAATCCAACATGCTAAATGCTCTAAGTTGTTCTAGACTGTGAAGCACAAGGAGACATGCTGGAAGATTTAATGGAACAACAAATCCCGACTACCGCTATTCATAACAGCAAATCCGTTGAGATCGCACCAAGGAAGTCTCTGAACATCAATGCCAATTTAGATGAGCAACAACAACAAAAGTTTATTCAAGTTCTCTCTAAATACCAGCAAGCTTTTGCCTGGGAGTATTTTGACATGAAAGGTATTGATCCACAACTCTACACACACCACATTTACATTGAGAAAGATGCCTGACCTACCCGATAGCCGCAGAGAAGATTGAATCTCCACCTCAGGGATATTGTTAAAGAAGAATTACAAAAGCTGTTGGACGTAGATTTTATATACCCTATCTTAGATAGTCGGTGGGTCTCCCCATTAGTCATCTTCGCCAAGAAAAATGGGAAATGGTGAATCTGCGTCGACTACAGGGAACTTAACAAAGCCACTCAAAAGGGCCACATTCCTTTACCCTTCATTGATCAGGTCTTGGATACTTTGGCACGGAAGAAATTCTTTTCTTTCCTAGATGGTTTTAGTGGCTACAATCAGATCCAGATTGCCCCATAAGATCAAGATAAAACTACATTCACCTGCCCCTAGGGTACCTTTGAATACAGAGTATTGCCCTTTGGACTATGTAACGCTCCAACCACATTCCAAAGGGCCATTCTGAGCATATTCAATGATCTGATTAGTGAAGGGCTTGAAGTTTACATGGATGATTTCATTCCTTATGGCGACGACTTTGACCAAGCACTGAATAATCTGGAGAAGGTACTAGAACGATGCATTGCTACCAGGTTATGTTTAAGCCATGAAAAATGCCACTTGATGATGACGGAAGGTGTGGTACTAGGGCATTATATTTCTGCAGATGGAATTAGAGTCGATCTAGCAAAAATAGAGGTAATCCTTAATCTACCTACACCACACACACAAATTGAGGTACATAGTTTCCTTGGTGCTTCTAGATATTATCACAAATTTATGGAAAAAATTTCAAGAACCGCTGCACCTTTACATGCTTTGACTGGTAATGTGGAGTTTCAGTGGTCTGACAAGTGTGATGTGGCATTTGCAGGACTCAAGACGTTGATCTCGACAACACCGGTGTTGAGAGGATTAAATTGGAAAATGCCATTTCACATCTCCATCGATGCATCAGATATTGCCATAGACGTTGTCCTTGGACAGGAAGAAGACAAGAAACCCTACACTATTTATTTCATTAGCAAGAATCTTACTCCAACTGAACTCAATTATACAGTAACATAAAAAGAATTTCTAGTTGTTATACACGCCATCAATAAATTTCGTCATTATATAATGGGCTATCCAGTTATTCTATATACTCATCATTCTACTATTAGATATCTAGCTAATAAACCGATTACTAATGGATGGGTCACTCAGTGGTTATTATTATTGTAGGAATTTGACATCACCATCAAAGATTGACCCGAGAGAGAAAATCTTGTCGCAGACTTCTTGTCCCACACACCCAAAATAGATGACTCCTTAATAGTTACAGACCAATTTCCAGATGAGCATTTGTTTACCGTCACCACGAAGCCACCTTGGTACGCTGATGTGGCAAATTATCTGGTAGCGGGAAAATTACTGGAACATCTATCATCAAGGGAAAGAAAACTGATCGTCCAGCGTAGCGCACGATTCACTTGGATCGGTGGATATCTCTTCCACACAGAAGTTGATCTCCAGATTCGTAGATGCGTACGAGAGGACGAAATCTACGACATACTGAAAGCAAGACATGATGAGCCTTGTGGTGGGCACTTTGCAGACCATAGGACTGGACACAAAATTTTCCATATGGGCTACTACTAGCCCTCAATATTCAGAGATGCAAAGAAATACGTCCAGACCTGCAAGAGTTGTCAACGGATGGGAAAACCAGGTCAAGTTGATGAAATTCCCTTGAAAGCACAAGTAGTCGCAGAACCATTTGAGAGATGGGCACTAGACTTCGTTGGCCCCTTCAACCCAAAGTCAAATCAGAAGACCTATATTCTAGTTGCAATGGATTACATGCCCAAATGGGTGGAGGCAGAAGTCTTACCAAATGCAACAGAAGAAGTAGTCATCAAATTTCTTTTCAAATTATTTGTATGCTATGGACTACCTAGGGAGGTAATTACTGATGGGGGGTCACAATTTACAGCTCATAGAATTACCACCACCCTGGACAATTACCATATTAAGCACAGGGTTACTTCTCCATACCACCCACAGGCAAACAGGCAAGTAGAAAGCACAAATAAGGTCCTAGAGGCAATCCTAACAAAGATTGTCTCAACAAACCGGTAGAATTGGGCTACTGAGCTCCTGAATGCCTTATGGGCTTATTGCACAACATGGTGCAACACCACTGGCTACTCTCCTTATCACCTAGTCTATGGTAAAGAACCCATCTTCCGAATCGAGTTTGAGATCAAGACCCTAAGGATGGCCCAAGAAATTGCACTGGATCTAACAGAAGCACATAAACAACGCCTTAAGTGACTCAACGAGTTGGATGAAGCACGCCTGACTGTTGTGGAGCACACAACCATTATTTAGCAATAGAGAGAGACCTGGCATGACAAACATATCAAGAAGAAATCATTCAAGAAAGGTGATTGGGCGCTTCTCTATGATTCCAGATTTCAGGATTTTCTGGGAAAATTACAGACACGGTGGTTGGGACCATATGAAATTAAAGAAGTCCATGGTAATGGCATGGTCACTTTAAGTACCATTGACGGGTCTAGATCGCCATTTATGGTCAATGGACACCGACTACGACTTTACCATCAACCGCCTTCAAAAGAATCTTTCTACCAAGAAGTAAGTAAGGACCCTACCATTCAAATTTTGGCTAGCTGGGAAGGTAACCCAGCCACTCCAACTCCATAAATGATGAGTTTTGTTACACCATACTTATTGTATATAGTTTTTTTTAGATCTGATTGAGTTACTAGTTTTTCTTTCTTTTCCAATTTATGAAAGTCACTTGAGAAAATAAGAACTAGGAAGGATAACACAATTAGCACTCTTTTATGTTCTGCACTCTTGCTTTATCTTGTCACACAGACCCTGTTTTTCACAAGAAAATGAATATGTCATGCTCCGCGGTGTTAATATTATGGTAGCTGAGGGAGGTATTTACCTCCACGTGTGAACCTGATGAGAATAGAAGACTCCAGAAAGCAAGAGAAAACCTTAATGAGTTGGCTAATAACCCTAGAAGTCTTGTTGGCTCAAGAAGATAATTAATATTAGGTTATTAGCCTCTAAGAGAAGAAGTCGGCTAGAAATAATAATAATATACTGAACATAACATATCTAGAAGGAGAAGTCGGCCCCAGCAAATCTGGTAGAACCAGTATAAATACAGGGCGCCAATTCTCATTTTGACACATCTCAGAATTGCAGACAACAACTAGTGCACACTGTAGTTCCCAGTTTGGTGCGCACGTGTGGAGGAGAGTTGTAGGTGCAGCTGCTGCAGCTAGCAGTTTCAGTGTTGGCTTGGACTATCTCTTGGCTAGGGTTTGGACTATCTGATCAACTATTGTTGGTGCGCTATCCTTGGAGGAAGATGCACTACACCTTGTTTGGCTATCTAGCCTAGGGTTTGCTTCTAGAGTAATTCTCAGTCAAGGTTAAGGTGCTTGGAGGGTGGCTTTGGCCTATGGTTGGGTGATGAGGGTATCGTCAATGGTAAAATGAGCACACCATCTTCTATATTCTAACAGGTTATGGGCCCACACCTCCTTCATTCAGTCTAATCGTTGGAAGGAAACATAACCGTAAGGATATTGAGCTCGTTGAAGAACTGTCGCTAGGGTTACTAGCAGAAACAGCTCCCAAGACACTACCGCTAGGGTTACTAGCAAGAGCAGTTGCATAAACCCTAATCCTCTTGTTGAGGCACCTTAAGTGAATGGATTGACCTAACCTCCAAATAGATCAGTGCGCTCTAGCCTAACGCATCTCCTGATACTCTCAGCAAGCCAAGACGTGAGGTTTGAATTTCTGGTCAAATCTAGGGTTTGACCAAGTCAAGCAGCCATGACTAACTCTATGAAGTCTGAGAACAAGTTAGATGGAGCCTCTAACTTCAGAGCATGGAAAACAAGGATTGACTTCATCCTTGCCAAGAATAAAGTATTGGATATCATGAAAGGAAAGATCGTGAAGCCAGAGTTTGAAGAAGGAGAAGAGAAGGAACCGCAGAATGTTGCAGTGATGGAGAAGTTCAAAGATGTTGACATCGATGCCATGAGTATCATAGTGGATTCCATAAAAGACCACTTGATACCCTACATCTCCCATCTTGACTCATCAAAGAAGATGTACGATGTACGATGCCCTAACAAATCTCTTCTCAGTCAAAAACATTGGACAAGTTATGAGTCTGAAGAATGAGCTCCATGACATGAAGATGAATGATGATGACAGCATAACATCATACTTTGTAAGAATCTCCCAGCTAAGAGATCAACTACAAGCTATTGCAGAGATCACTTCAGAGAAGGAATTGGTGAACATGGTACTCAATGGTCTTCCCAAGACATGGGATGCATTTGCCGCAAGCATGAACACAAGGAAGGAGTACTCGACATTTGAAGAACTTTGGACTTGCTATGCTCAAGAAGAATCAAGGATCAATGCAAGAGAGAGACCTAAAAAGAAGTATGACGATCAAGCTTTCACAACAAGATTCAAGAACTTCAGGAACAAAAGGAAGTTTGTCTCAAGGAGGAAGCCAAATCAAGAGAAAGACATTTCAAAAGTACAATGCTTCAACTATCCAAAGTACGGTCACTACAAAAATCAATGTCCCGAGCTAAAGAAAAGGAAGGAGAAACATGAAGCATCGATTGCCGAAGAAAATAAACCTACAAAGAAGACTAAGCAGGATGGAAGAGACTTCTTCTTCTAAAAAGGTAACAACACTCTCCTTATTTCTTGTACATATCTTGTTTGCATCGTCTCTGTACATATCTTGTATATCTATCTCTTGGAAGATAATGTGTTCCAAGAAGAACTATACCTATGGAAGAACAAACAAGATGAAAATGGATATCATTAGATAATACACATGAAAGGATGAAATACAAATCGTGTGAAAGCTATTAAGCCGAATCAATCAAGAAAAGACTTAGAAGAAGCAAAGACAAAAATAAGTAAGCAACCGAGAGGAAATTGGAAAAAGACTTATGACGTTTTGTAGAAGATAACAAAACAGAAGCGTGGACTCTGTTAGACAAGAGAGCCAATTATATATTGCA